>JACDOX010000025.1:6042142-6144187 GCA_014549065.1 Cardinalis cardinalis | reverse complement strand
TGAAAGTAATTTACTGTCTTGGAAGCAGCAGCCATAGTTTTGTGATGGTCACTCTGAGACTGAGTCCTGGACTACCTGTTCCAGAAATTCTTGGCTATGGTTACATGAGATACTATCTTGTKTCATGCTGACTGACCTCACTGTGTTAGTTTCTTAATAAAGACATATATGAAGACATGTTTCATCTATTTCAGTGATCTCTTTTGTCCCTTAGTTCAGTTCAAGCCAATATGGATCATTCAGTTTAATGTTGTCATAGTCCTGGGCTGGCAGCCAGTCAAAAGTGGTGTCCCCAGGGTTTCAGTATCGAGGCCAGTCCTGTTTAATATCTTCATTGATGATCTGGATGAGAGAATCAAGTGCTTTGCAGACAACACCATATTGGGCTGGAGWGTTGACTGAACAGTTCAGCAAAGCCAGGTACCGATCATGCCCTTGTGTCACAACAACTCCTGCAGTGCTACAGGCTGGASCCAGAGTGGCTGGCAAAGCTGTCCAGCAGAAAAGGACCTGGGGCTGCTGGTCCTCAGCCAGCTGAACATGAGCCAGTGAGTGCCCAGGTGGCACATAAAGCCAATGATGCTCTGGCATGTATCAGAAACAGCAGCGTCCAGAGAAGGGCAACAAGGCTGATGATATGTCCAGAGAATGAGTCCTATGAGGAGCAGCTGAGGGARCTGGGGTTGTTTAGCCTGKAGAAAAGAAGGCTCAGGAGAGACCTTATCACTCTCCACAACTGCCTGAAAGGAGGCTGGAGCCAGGTGGGGGTCAGTCTTTTCTCCTAGGCAACCAGTGCCAGGACAACCCCTGTGCCAGGGGTTCAGATTGAACATMAGAAATAATTTCTTCACTGAAAGAGAATTTAGGCATTAGAAAGCGTTTCCCAGGGASGTAGTGGAGTCACCATCCCTGGAAGTATTAAAAAAAAAATGACTGGATATAGCATTTAGTGCTATGGTTGAGTTGACAAGGTGTAGTTCAGACAAAGGTTCAGCTAAAAGATTCTGGAGATCTTTTTCCAACCTTGATGATTCTATGATTCAATAAAATGAACCTGTAGTAACACCCAAATAAACTTAGTACTTTTGCCTACTCCACTTTTGCTTTCTTGTATGCACAAAGATATTTATTTATTTAGAGTTGCTTTTTTTGTGTGTTTTTTTGTTTGTTTGTATGGTTAGATTTTTTTTGTTTGCTTCTTTTTTTGAAGAAGCCTTGAACATACCTTGGGAAACCATAGCTTTAAAAACACAGAAAAATCAAAGTCTGAGAAATTTAAGGAAAAATCCTCTTCAGTATATATGAGAAAAGTACAAGAAAAAAGAATATGCTGCCTGAAAAGTTACCCTTTAAAAGAGCATGTTAKGAGTTTCAAAGAATGATAGTTGCACATGCTAATGAAATCTTCTAGTATTTTCAATGCCTTCTATTTGCTTAGTGAATGAAGAGTAACTGAACACAGTTATCAAAAGTCATGAAGGAACCATTTATAATTCTTTATCTTAATTTACTAAAAGCTTATATAGCTGCAAAGTATTATTTATCTAACTATGTTAAAGAAAATTACTTTATCTTCTCTTCTTTTCCTTGCCGAGGTTACCTTGCCTAGGTATTTAATGAATTAAAAATTATAGTCTTTAACAAGAATGTTAAATTTCATTGGTTTTATCTGCWGAATGTCAAATAAAAGAGACAGTGAGTTGTAATGGGATTTTTTTCTCATCTGTGTAATGTACCTTCTTTTATTCCTGTCAAATTTTATGCCTTTAGATACTTTTACAAGTTAGAAAAATGAAAGAATAGGTATACTGTAGTAAAGGGGACTTGTATCTGACACAAACATTTTAAACATAAAGAAGTCTGAAGAGAAAGTTCTGTCTTTTTGCTCTCTCTTCAAACACAAGAAGTAATTTTCACTTATATGTGCTATTTATAATGATATATAAAAATTGTACCATGCATACTGTATTTTTATACAAAATGTATGTTATAAAAGTATGAAATATTTCTATGGGTTTGAATCAAGCTATAGTCAAACATATGGTGATTCCTAGTTTTTATTCTTGGCAATTTTAGTATTCTAGGCCATAATATAGTACTTAAGACTTTAGGATGCAGTGWCATTGAAAACACTATGCTGGTATCTAGCACAGTCAAACTATTTTATTGAAAAGCAAATTGTGGAAARATTTCTGTACTTTGATAGGTTATCTCTTAACTGTGGTCAGTCATTGAAAATGCTAAGTTTATTTTATTTGAAAAATGGCTTTCCTCAATCTGGAACCATGAAAAAAGTATTGATCTATGTRAAGATTGTGTGTGTAGTGTTGAGAGATGATTATTCATTGGGGAAAATCACTTTACCTTGTCTTATCATTAAATGACAATTTGTGTAGGGATTTCTTCAGCAGCCAGTGAATAGGGTCAATAATCTAACATTGCCTGAAAATACAAAGACCTCTAATATTTTTCAACCTTCTGCCTTTTGTTTCTAGTTTTTGATCCTGCATCTGGCTTTAGTCAATAATATTTCTCCTTTGCCTTTGAGTACCACATGTTATTACAGAAAAATGTGTAATAGTGCTGTAATTTCAAAATTACATTGAATCATTGTGCTCAGTGGGAGGTTTAGTGCATTTCTGTGGAGCAGAACTGTTTCTGTTGTATGTTTGCAATTAATGAACAGAAACCAAAATAAAATGAGACCAGTGTGGGTAATAAAAGCTCTCCTACCAGTGTACTAACTCAGTAAGATTGCTSTTCTGAAAGATATGTTCTGGAAGTGCTGAATTAACTAGGAGACAGTTCTGAAACTGTGGGTCACTGTGTGCCTTTGAGGGAAGGTCACATTGTCCTCCTTTTACATGGTCATAGCTACTTACCACTAAAGATAGTGATGCGAACCTGTGAGAAACAGCAATACTTTTTAATCCAAAACAGTAAGGTCAAAAGAGACCAAAAGTATTCTGAGATGATGTTTAAAGATCTCTTTTATTTTTAAAAGAACTGGGATATTCTCCCATCTAATGCTGGCTTTGGTTGCTACTTTAAAGCAGAGATTCAGAAGCATAGTTTTACAACCTTCTACTTTCTTAACAAGCAAATGCTGCAAGAGTGTGAAATATTAGGTCCTATGTTCCTTATTTAAATGATAACTAACATGGGACAAAGTGGCTTTGCTTCCACCTTTTCTTTTACCTAGGTTATGGACATAGAACAAGATGAGAAGATCAGATTTTTTTTTTGGTGAATGACTGAAAAAACATGAAATTAATAATATCATTCTGCTAATTAATAATAAAAATAATAGCTTCTGCTCTGAAATAGGAGTCAGTTTTAAGTTCTTAAAAATGCATTTTTTTTCCCTTTCAGGTTGATTATTCTAATTATATAAATTTTATTAACATGATTGAAGTAACACTCTAGACATTCATCCTAATTCAAGTCACATTCAAGCAAAAATCAAATTCCGCCTTTTTACATGTAGTGCCCATTTCAAAGAAATAAATATACATTAATGGAGGCTTTATTTTAGCTTATTTGTAGTATAGGATGGAGAAAAATGTATCAAAAAGTCATGCMAAGTCAGCTTATTTAGAATTAAACTGAATATATTCCATGTATTATTAACATACATGGTACTTTAATTCAACAACTTTTTATTCAGATTTGTATTTAACCATTCTAAACCAAAAAAAAAAGCCAGTAAAAAATCTGAAAGAAGAAAAGTAATGATAGCTTAAAATATCAATTTAAAGATAGCTAATCCATCATCACACTCTCCTTAGAACACACTTGCCATTTATTCTTGGTTAGGTAGATGAAAACCCCTTCTAAATCCAGTTTTCCTAAGAGATGTAAAAGGTCATCAGATCATAGTATACTACAGAGAATTGAAAGGATTTTTGATAGACATAACTTCACTCAGTGGATTTCAGAAACTTTTGTTCATTTCCAAAACCACTCCTACTCACAGAGTTCAAAAATACCTAAAAGCTGAAATCTAAACTCATCCAGCTAGCATTGAAATCAGAGGCAATTGGTCTCTGTACAGGGTAATAAACTTGAGCTGAATATCCTTGCTTGAATTTTTCTGCTACCAAAAACCACGCTCACACAGTCAGACTGTTTTCAGGATTTGAATTACTATTTCATGATTATTTTCTGTACCATACACAGTGCTTTGTCTGATGCCTTTGGAACTGCTCTGGATAACTACAGCATTGCAAAGTGTAGATATGCTGTAAAATATCAGACAAAGGAAAATGTCTAACCTCTGAAAGAATCCTTGATGCCTTTCTAGGTTATGTATTGCATACTATTTTTTCCTGTTATTCTGTCCATGKAGGTTTTCATTATATACTCCTACATGACAATAACCACAAACATGTGTTCCTTTACCTTTTGCCATAATGGATGAGAATTAAAATTTTGAATATAGATAACAGTAAATTCATATTAATAGTAATCATTCAGAAAAAAAAATAAAAATAATGATCAAATTTATATTCATTCTTTTATGGGTTACCAAAATTATTTGTACTTCATAGTATTTATCCCATGGCTGACTTTGTACAATGTTATCAGACTTGCTTTGTCTGGGCTTTTTTTGACCTGCCTGGAGCTTGCTTTTAACTTTTTTAGCTGCAACAGTAGTAGTCTACTGCTCAGGTGACTACTGTCTCAGCTGTTTTGCTTTCATTTTTCTATGTGTCTGCATGATTTATATTTGTTAGACCATTTTCTACATTCTGTAATTAGGTACTAATAATAATAGGCAGTGGAAAAATAAATCTAACATGTAACACAAAGAGAAAAAGTAGACACTGGAATATGTGTACAACAATCTTAATTGCATTATTATGAAGACTTTTCTTGGTTTGGTTTGTTGGTTCATTGTTGTTTGGTTTTTTWAAATTGGTGCTAAAATTACAAAGTTAATATTTCAAATGCACTAACAGGAAGTTGTTGCTTTTTTAAGTGTTTTTCTTGGGTACATATAAACTAAAGAATTTGAAGTGGAACTGATGCTTTAATTTAAGGCAACAGTACATCTAAATCCTTGGACATGTTTATTCATATATATGTCCCCTGATTACTTTAATTAGTTCCTCACTTTCAATTCAGTGTATCTGTGATTTTCTTGGCCAAAAGCTAATTCATTTTGGTAGGGATGCCTCTATGTCCCTGGGCTTCAGTACTCCTGCACTAAAACTGTATCATCTAATACTTCCATGAAGCATAACCAATAAAGCCACAGGTGATGTTGAACCACGTGCACAGTTAGTCCTAAAAATGCCTATTTAATATCTTACCGATGGTATACAATCATAATTTAAACACTCAGGAAATGCAGCATTTAGCCCTGTCATTATTAACTGATGCATGTTTGATCAAAGAATTTAAGCATTTTTCTTTTTTTATTAGAGTTTAAAAATACCAAGTACAAGTGTTCAGTATCCTATTTTGTATCTAAATAAAAAAAAAAAAGGGCTTATGTACTTTTAGAATTGTGAAACCTCAAACGCAAAAGATATGCAATGCCAAGGTATAATATATGCAAAACCTTAATTTCTATTCTTCATAGGCGTCATGGTTTAACCCCAGCCAGCAAACAAGACCCACTCAGCCACTCACACACTCCCACCAGTGAGATCAGGGAGAGAATCAGAAGAGTAAAAGATAAAAAAATCATGAGTTGAGATAAAGTCAGTTTAACAGGGAAAGCAAAAGCTGCTCACACAAACACAGCAAACCAAGGAACTGATTCACTGCTTCCCAGGGGCAGACAGGTGTTCAGCCACCTCCAGGAAAGACAGACCCCATCACATGTAACAGTACTTGGGAATACAAATGCCAACACACCAGACACCCCCCTACCACCTTCTTCACTTTGTATACGGCCATGATGCCACATGACCTGTAATATTCCTTGGGTCAGTTTGAGTAATCTCTCTCAGCTGTGTCTCTTCCAAAACCCCCACATACCCCCCCAGCTTCCTCACAAGCATGGCAGCACAAAAAGCAGGAAAGGCCTTGGCTCTGTGTATGCTCTGCTCAGCAATAACAAAAACATCTCTCTATTGTCAAACCTGTGTTGAGCACTAATCCAAAATGTAGCTCCATACTTGACACTGTGGACAAAATTAACTTGACCTCAGCTGAAACCAGCACAATACCTATGACTTTGTATTGAACAATTGGTTGCTTTTTCTGATATAGATAATAAACAAGGAAACAGATAATAGACTGTTTCTATAATGTGAATACATTATTTGAGAGGAAAAAACCACTTTGCAACTTATCTACTGTTTTATGTGGTAGAAAAAAAATTTGTTCATTGACTTCCAAAATTTAGAAGATGATGGGTAGAATTTAGTTCTGAGTTCTAAGCTCTTGGCATTGTAAATTAGTATTCTATCTATAATTTATTCTTTTTGCAGCACACTATTGTAGGAGTCAGGATTGCAAAATAGAAAGGAATCAAAACTAGGCATATTAAAAATGTTATGTTGTTGTTTGGGTTTTTTAAAAATTGTTCTGTGATGTTTTCAGAACACCATTAATTATATCTTGCAATTTTAGATTGGAAGCTTGAAGCCTTAGTTATTAATAGAGATAGCAAATTCTTCAGATATGCTAAAAGCATTGATGAAATTAGTTGATGATTCTTCTTGTGTCCAGATTACCGTGCCACTCCTCAAGGCAGGACAAATGAGTTTTATTCTTTTCCCTCTCCTCTTTGACATGCACCATACATGAAAGTTAACAAAAAATTTGTAGACTGACCCCAGCTGGCAACCAAGGCCCAAATAATTGAATGAGTAAATGAGTTGAGATAAAGACAGTAAAGGTGCATGCAAGCAAAGTGAAACAAAGAATTAATTCACTGCTTCCCATGTGCAGGCAGGTGTTCAGCCACCTCCAGGGAATCAGGGCTTCATCATGCAGAATGATGACTTTGGAAAACAAAAGGCATCACTCTGATTGTCCTGCCTTCCTTTTTCCTTGAGCTTTATATGCTAAGCATGACACTATATGGTGGGGGATACCCTTTTTGGGTCAGTTTTGCATCAACTGACCTCTGGATCAGTTGAGGTCAGCTGTCCTGGCTCTGTCCCCTTCTGACTTCTTGTGTATCCCCAGCTCACTGATGTAGTGGTGTAGGGGAAAAAAGCCCTTTGTTCTGTAGAAACACTGCTCAGCAATAACAAAACTCCTGTATTCTTACTATGGTTTCCAGCACAAATCCTAACTATAGCCCTTTACAGCTGCTATGAAGAAAAATAAGTCTATCCCAGACAAAACCAGCATAAAAGTAAAAGTCTGGTGAGCATATTTCAATATATATACAATGTCTGGTGGGGCAGCAGCACAAAATTCAGATTTATGGATTACAAAAGTGGATTATAAGATATACAAATGGAATATCATTGAATTTTAAGGCATGCAAACATATAACAGACTATTAGTCATTTATACTTTGTGGCTCTGGATAATTTAGTTTTCAGACATGAAATATTTTTTTTCTTGTTGATCAAATAGGAAGGGAAAGTCATAAAAACACATAAGTCAGAATTTTCCAAAGCTCTGTCTTTAATTTATATCTCTTTTACTATTTTACCAAAAGTTAAATTTATTTTGCTTGCTAAAGGGATAGATATGTTTTTAAATGCTCATTCTAGATTTATGGAACTTACTTCAAAAAAAATCTGGATTTTTTGGATTTCAGAATATTTTTATTTCTATTGGACATTTACATTAGTATAGAGCTTTATTTTGTTCAGTTGCATTTTATACTTGTAAAATACTTAATATTTGAGGTGTTTTCCTTGCATCATGTCAAAAGTAAAGATTTTTGATCAAATATTTGTAGAAATAATATATGCTCTTTTCACAAATATATTTTTAATTTTATTTCATGTGCTTGAAGAATATTTTTACTTGATCTATCTTCATGGGCTTTTTTTTCTGATCATTAAAATTACCACTTCCATGCTGAAGTACTGCTAAATAATGATAGCATACGTAAAGTATATTTATTTGGAAATAAAAGACTTGAGTGTAGCTTTATTTAAAAAAACCCAGTGGTGTTGGTTTAAAAAAACAATATACTCRCTTTCTGGTTATCATGGCAGCACAATGAGAGTAGCAGAACTTTTCTTAAAAGTTGGGGGTAACACTTCTGTAAGCAGATCAGAAGTGAATCACTATTGTCATCCATAGACTTTGACTGCTTTTTAAATCCTACTCATAAGTTGTTCATCAAATGCATTCAATAGGYTCAGAGACAAGTAAAGTGAAAACAGCTTCAGGCTTTTTAGCGGTGGGTGCTGGAAACTAATTTTTGAGCATGAATTATACAGTTGGTGGCTGGAACAGCCTGAAGACAAAAAAGCCATGTCATATTCATGCTCTGCATAGGGTGTTTGTTTGTTAGGATTTTTATGATACTTTAATGCTGCTCTCTGAATTTGAAAGTCCTGTACACCATGATATATTTCTTCCTTGTCWACCTGGGGGGAGGAAAGAAGAATCAGAAACCAGCTGTAAATAGTTTTCCAAAAAAACCCATGAAAAGAAGAATAGACTTCTTTTCCCCTTTCTATTTCTATTTCCTGCTTTTAKGGATGTGTATATTTAAGTGCTCATGGGCTGAAGAGCCTGAGTCTGTGCATTTGTGGGAGTTCACAAGTGGTACATTAAAAGCTGTTGCCAATACCTCTAGAAACAAATGGTATTGTGCCAGGGTTCAGTATAGATGCAGTCGACCAGCTGGACCACTTTTTGTTTCCACTTTGGTGATTTTGGRTAAATAATATCAACAGATCTTTATTTTGGAAAATATGAAATGGAAATTAGTGTTCTTCTTTTTTTTAAGAGATTCTTAAAGTATTTAAGATATTTTAAACCTATTCAAATACGTGTATGCAGCTATATTTTTGCATTCAATATATTCTGAAATACTCCAAAACCAGACTTTAAGATTTCATTTCTGATGTCTAGATTTGGAAAACACAGTAATTTTACATGTGACTTAATAAATAATACATCAATGTTTGCCTAGCTGTCAGCTTAAGACAYTGTGATAATAATGGTTAATTACTAAGGGCAAGAATTTTTAAACCTCTTCACACACTTGGTTTGATAATAAATTATAGAATAATAGAATCCCATAACATTTAGGTTGGAAAGGGCCTCAAAAACTACCTGGTTCCAACGCSCCTGCCATGGGCATAGAGCCTTGAGCTAGATCAAGTTTTTCAATACTCCATCACACCTGGCCTTGAATGCTTTGATGTGTCCCTCTAATATTTGTTATGTTCTGTGATAAAAAAACTAAAGAGGAAGGAAAATCTTAAGCCATGACTAATTGTTGGTAGGAGAAAGGAATTGTTTCTTTAAGTACTAAAGACTTGGAATGAGAACATGAATAAATTTGTAGAGAAGYCAAAAGCGTCATCTTGATGGTGTCTGTTACTGTTTTGTTTGGGTTTTTTTTTCCCCTCTTCAAACAATGAAATGKGGTTCTGTCTTGACCCTAGCTTATTTTAGATATGGATTTGTCCAGTTAGGAATATTATTATCCTAAATCTTTTTACAGAGAAGGAGAAATAGTTACTTCTAAATTGCAGGCACATGGTTGGTGCAACTTCCAAAATAAGTCTCTTGTTTATATACCTAGAGTTAGAACAGGGGTTTGTGTAAGTTCAAGTAGTCAYGTGTGCAAAACAGATGCAAAGTTCTAGGCAAGTACCACTACATTCCTGGGCCTTCACTCCTTTTTACATGAACCTATTCTTACACATGGAACCCCTGCAGTGCTCCTGCCCCAGCTGTGGCYCAGCCACGCCCTGCAGTGAGCAGYTGGATCCAGCTGGAACTGGCTTTGTCAGGCTGGAACCGGCTGTGCCCGGCTGGAACCAGCTGTGTCCATCTGAAACCAGCTGTGTCCATCTGGAACCGGCTGTGCCCGGCTGGGGAAGGCTGGCCCTCCACTTACGGAGCTGCTGCTGGAGCCTGGCCATGGCTGCAGTTCTTAATGTTGAGGAATATGTCTGGCACAGGTAGCTGGGCTGCAGATTGAGCTCTGGGTGGGAGCCTGAGACTAAAGGCTGTGTCTCTCCACYTTTGGGATAACAAAGGGCATGAAGATGGATGCTGCCAGTCAGGTGAATAGACACTGAGAGACAGCAGGAGTGGGAATTGCCAAACCTTTCAGATAACAAAGGCGGCAAAAACCATTGATGCCAGCAAAGTGGATGGACACAGACAGGAGTCAGGAGCCGAAGACTCACGAGGAAAAGCAAGATTCARGCTCGGTGAGACAGTGAGGGTGTAAAAGCCCAGTGGTTTCTTGGTTGGGATTCTCCTCAGAGGCATCAGCTTGAGCTGTTTCAGCGTAAATGCACTGTGAATAAATGGYTTTATGGAATGAGATATCTGGGACCCTGCTGCAGGAGACCCAGGGTGGAATCTGTGAGGAAACCTGGTCTGACTGTGAGGATGAGGTGTGCAGGCAGTGAAACGGGAACTCATCAGATCACTGGAGCTGCCCACTGTGAAGGGGCTTTGGTTTCTGCCATCAAAGTCTCTGTTGGTGGGAGTGTGACTGCCAGAATCAAATAAATGGTCAGACTGGGTAGTTTCCTTAATATTAACTCACACAGAACAGAACACCATTGTGAGAAATGACTGCTCCCTTTTAAAATTTAAAAGGTTTATTAAATCTTAACAAAAATTACAACAAAGAACTGAATAAGGGAAAAGTTTTCATCGCTGGGAGTCTCCATGACTACCAGTCACATGCTCATCCACAAAATGYATGCTCTGCTTTATATATGYTTAGCCCCTCCCAAAGTTTTGTCAGTCAACTCTTTTTCTGCTGTTGGTGGAGATTACTTTCTTGCATCATGATTGGAGGTCAGGTGTTGTTAYGCTGCGCCTCCTGGTAGCAAGCTGCCTCCTCTAAATGTTTTGACTACTAAGGCTATTACAAAGAGGAGGGGAAAGAGGACTATGGGATGACATATTACAATAACATTACTATACATCTATATAATATCTCTGTCTTAACTGTGAGAGCCAACTATTACATTACTTACCTATAACACCATTATGTTTTTCTTTTTTTTATTCATGCTGTGTTTCATTTTTCATTTTACCCAGACTTCCATATGTATTGATTTTACATGGCAAAGACTTTTACATTTGTTCATTGTATGCTAAGCAAGAAAGTTTCCCCTTTGGCTGGGAATCTTTCAGAGAACAAATACAACCAGCATAAAACTTCTTGTTTCCTATTGCATGGAGAGCTGTGGGCAGTCCTGTGCATTTTGAGGGGAAATTCAGGACCTTGTCATTTTTATGCTAGATGATATTTTTTCCCAGTGACCCTTGCAGACCTATATATGTTTAGATATAATCTAAACACAGGCTGGAAATGGTGATGAAGTGTTGCTTTTTCACTTCTGTAGCTGCTCCACAGCTGTTAACCTGCCTCACCAGGGTTTCTAGGTATCAAAGCAAGTATGGGATATATGACAAAGGACAAACCTTGATTTTTCTGCAAGAACCAGAAAACCAAAAAGCCCCCCAATAACAACAACAATTATGCACTAAAATAAAAAAAATTCTGCCCCTAGTTATTGACAATGCTTCTTGAATCTCTCTGATAAGTAAAGAATCATGTAATAGAATGGTTTGGCTTGGAAGGGACATTTATGGTCATCTAGTCCAACCTCCTTGCAATAAGCAGGGACATCTTCAAGTAGAACAGGTTGATCAGAGCCCTGTCCTGAAGCGGTCAACCTGGAGAAGGATTGTCCTTCTCGGACGTCCCAGCYAGCTGTCCAGCACTGCTAGCAGTAGGGGAGCRCTATCCCGATCTCCGTGATTCAGGACAGCMCCTAAGGCAAATGCCCTGTGCTATGACAGCAGCACCACCTTGTTGTATGATGTGGCTTGTAGCTACAGTCRGCAGAGAAAGAGAGCGCTCTCCAGCTGTCGCGAATCCAGGCTTATTGGGGCCTAGGAGAACCAACCACCAAGGAAGTAGTCAGCGGCTGTTGCAACAGCTTATAAGGAGGGAGAGAGACAGGGGAGGAGTCAGTCCTCTGGCGAATAGAGTTTTAGAGGGGAGTGGGATACAAAAGATTGACTTAGGGAGAACACTGAAGATAACTTGAGGGTGGGGCCCCAGCCCTTGAACCAATCACTCTACGCTCTAGCTAGAAGTTTCTAGAAAGAAGGGTGGGAGTGCCGAGTGATGGACCGGGCACCAGGGAGGGATTTGAGAAAGGATTAGTCTCCAAGGCAACTGGGGAGGAGTTGGGATAATTGGCAGCACAAGGGAGGGAGGAGAGAACCAGGGCGGAACCATATACATGATCGGGGGAAATGAACAGTCCAACTTATACAGACACAACAAAACACTGTCCAGCCTTACACTGAATGTTTCCAGGGATGGAACATCTGCCACCTCTATAGGYAACCTGTGGTAATGTTTCACCACTGTCATAAAACAACCTTTACATCTAATCTGAAATTAACTGCATTTCACTTTAAATGAAATGCATTGTCGTAGAGATCTGGAATATTGCAGTGTGTTGCTTTCTATGGGTCAGTGCAATTTGAGCAGTGGTTATTTCACCTGCCTGACATTATTCCATAGGCAGATGTCAAATAAGATAGCCCATTGTCAAGTGTTTTTGTATATTAGTGTGGATGCCACTGCCCTACAAATACTAATAGAGTAATAAAATAATATTTATACAATCACAACATAACTAGGTTTTACTTGTTACTTTTCTCAAAACAACAGAATTGACTTTTTATATCAGTAGTCTGCATTTGATTCATATATCTGTTTAACAGCTGCAGGCTGTCATGGATGAAATGAGACTTTTCAGGCTCAAAAGGAGGAGCAAGTATTTGTGTTTAAACTGGTCTCAAAGTGAAATTGTAATTTTTAAGATACTCTGGGAGTGGCAACAAGAATATCTCTTTCAAGTTAGTTAAGGAAAAACATAAAAACTTCTTAGTACACTTGTGTSCTGAGATGGCTTCAAAAGGTTCATGCACAGTATTTGATAATTTCTGTCAATTAGTTACCATGAGCTCCGTTCTCCACAGATGTAAAGCTGAAGTGCCCTGTTAGCAGCTAGAAATGTGAGACTGATAAAATTTATCTTGAAGTGGTTTGAAGACACAAGGAAGTTAGTTCCATCTTCCAAAGTTGGAAGACTTTGGAAAATCTAACACAGATTCTGATAAAGTACTATTCAGTTTTTCTTAAAAGTTAACTGAATTACTGGTTGCTTTATTGATACCATCATATTACATGCAAAACCTGATTATAATATTTGATCCATAAAGCAATGTGTTTTTTTACCTGTGTTTTAAAAAAAACAACCAGCCAACAGAGCAAATCATGGGCACAGTATACTTTTATTCAGTCATGCAAATAGCTGTAACTATCAACTCATTTGGGAAACCAGCTTTAATCAATAAAATCCTGGAGTTTTTTGTAGTAAATTTTTCAACACTTATAAGGAAGACATACTGATTTTCAAAGGGTGATCAGTGGTCAAAATCTCAAAAATGAAGTCTTGGGGGGTTTTTTATTCTTTTGGACCTTGGCYAAAATGATTGTTTATTTAAACCTTGTCTTTGTTTACTTATACTGTGGGGACCAGAATATATTTGAGGAGTCAGTGTAGCCTTTTTGCCCCTTTCCTTCAAGAATTAACAGGTTGACATGAATAAGTCACTGACACTGTGTAAGAAAGAGGGGAAGAAATTATTAGCTTGACATTTCACCTAAATAAACAGACCCACCAGAATGATTGAGGTTACATATTCAAGAGAGAAGTGCATATCTGACACATAGATGCCATAGAAAATTGTGATGAATTGCCTTGGAGTTTTATTATTATTGTCGCAGTGACAAGAGTAAGAAGGAACATGTTGCAGCTCACATCCACCCTGCTAATGTTAATGAAGAGGAGAAAAGAGCCAAGCTAAAATAATGGTTTTGATGTTTTTGCTGTATTTTTAAAAAATATCCCCAGTCTGAGATGTTTGTATGGCTGCATGTCGTTGTGTACAAAAGAAAAGACTTTATTTTAATGGGTTTTTTACCTAGATTCTCTATAACTTTAGACAGTCCCTTTACAGAATTAACAAAATATCTGGAGTGTGTATTTTWATTTGGTGAAATGTTCTACTGTGAGGTGGTTCCCTTATCTATGTTATAGTAGTTTTCTSAATTGGAATACTGTCTGTAATTACAGCAGTTATAGATAGACAATTCAGGGCACAAGACATTCTAATTCTATTTCAAGTGTGATCTGAATTACTTTGTGAAAAAAAAAGGTCAACTTTTGTGCTACTGTTCTACTTCTTGAACTTTGATTTGACAAGCATAATTCTGTCTTTTGAAATAGTGTAATATAATATCCATTCTGCAGATTCATGGTATTTAAATGTCTGTTTAGGTAATCTTGATAGCTACTGGGAGCTTTTAAATGAGTAATACAAACATTTGCACTTATTTTTTTCAACCAARTCTTGTTAAAATCTTAAGTGTGGGAAATGTTAAAATGTTATGTCTGGAAAAAAATGTTAAAAACATATTAAGAGAAAAAATGGTGCTGAATTTTCTGTTAGGTCTTTGATACACAGTCTTGCATCTATTTCCTTGTGCTTGCACACAATGTCAAAATTATTTTCACTGAGTAGAAGCCCAAAAAATTCAGTAATATAACAGTATTATAACTTAAAAAGTTATATTACTGTATATTCAGTAATATACAGTAATATAACTTAAAAAAAATATAAAGAAAACTAAATCCTATCTCTTGAATAAGACATTTTATACTAAATGGCTTTTTACTAAGTTGTCAGAAAAGGCTTCATTGTACTAAGGATTCACAATTGTGGAGTCCCTTCTGGAATAGGACACTCAAAAGGGAGTAGAGATCAGAACTTTCCCTTTGCAGATGTAGGCAGATCAGCAGAAGGAACAGCTTCTCTTCTGAACAGATGTACTTTGAACACTGCAATGAAAAAAATAACTGAATTAAAGGATCACAGAAGTAAATGGCCAGAATCCATGTCCATTTTGGATTTAGCTTTGTAATTGTCCTTCGTATATTTAGAAGATAAAATGATTACTGAATTAACCACCTACCAAGGGAAATTATTAAATACTCAATTTGGAGTTCCTGAAAGCTATAATTCTTATGCAGCTTCTGGGGTATTGATAGACAGATTTCTTATAGATTTAACTTAAGAGAACTTTATTGCAATAAAGCAAAGTTTAATTGAAATATACTTGCTTTATTCCTAGAAAGGATGGTGTGCCCCTCATAATCATTGTAACTAGACATTTGGTATTTATTCTAGCCAGTAAAATACAGTTCTTAGGATGTCAGCACTTCATTTGATCACACAATTTGCCATAGAAACAATATTTATTATATACATGTAATTATTTAGCTTATGACCAAATAAAATGTTTCTTTTAATGAAAAWGACAACTACTGGAACTATTTAGCTGAAGTATTAGGCACAGAAATTAGATCATTAAAATTAACAGCTTTTTTCTATTAAATKTTGTGTATTTGTCTCTCTCATCTCTTTTCTGCTTGAACTATGAGATAAATGCTTATTTATAGATTCAGTCTCTTACTGATTCCTTTTATTKATTATAGTAGGATTATTATTTTGATTGGGACAGGTAGAGCAAATCACAGATCTTGTATTGACTTTGCTCCATTTGATCTATAAATATAATCAGTAGAAAGAGTGAAATGTTAATGATCATGCTGTTTCAGACACAGACTAGAATTCAGTTCTCCTCTTGCACTAAATATGTTTGCTTCATTTTAGCTGCGTGTCACCGTGATCATACCTACTWAACCTGCTACTTGCCAATTTAGAGAACTTCTCTAAGTTTTTCCTATTGGTATCAGAACACTTTTTCAGCAGGTGCCCAAAAAACCCAACAAAACAACTCCTTCTCCTTTATTCTTCCCACAATCTGACTCATTGTCAGTTTTCCCTTCTAATCTTGTTCSTTAGGACTGTTAGAAATGTAATGTATTTGTAAACTTTGTAATGTTTTAATTTCAACAAGAAAGAGAATAAGATAAGTAACTGTACTGATGTACCRGTGGTTTTATGACATGGGCACTGTACAGAAAACCAAAGAAATTAAATTAACACCTCTAAAGAAAATCATCACCAGCTGGTCTATTTCTTATTTTATGATAATTTGTCTCCTTGGTGATGTGATAGAATTATTCTGAGTTTATCTGTTCTAGCCGTGAGAGWAAGAGAGACAGTGCAATTCTCAGTCCTGTTAAGAGGGCAGTTAGGAGATATCACTTCTTGACATGTACAGAACTGTAGCTTTTAAACAGGGGAAAGTAGGCAGAAGGGGAAGACCCCCCACAATATTCATAGTTTGAGCAGCTCAACAGGAAACTTCGGGAATGGTTCTGATCACAACGACTTCATGTTCTACCTAGGTTTCACTTAAGAGGTGTCCTACATGTTTTGCTTGTAGTCACATTGAAAGTCAGTGGAAGGCCAAGGAACAGGTTATTTTGTGTCAGTTTATCTTTTTTTCTATAAAAACAGCACCCCATAGACTATCCCATAGTTAGCAGTTATTTTCTAATCTTAATTTCTTTCTCAGTGTCAAAGCCTATTTGGTATAACCTGCAAACCCTGGACAGTGGACTGATCTCTCTTTTTCTCTCTTTCATTTTAATGAAAAATCTTTAAGGTTATGTTGACAGATGAGATTATCAATGTAWTATGCCCATGGCTAAGTGTCTTGTTACCTCTTCTTATTTGCAAAACAGTGCTGAACATTTTACTCTGAAAGCCWACTAAAAATATAGTATCACTTACCAGACCAAAAAAAAAACAACAGGTAAGGCATTGATTAACAAATGCATATCAAACAGCTAATTGAGGAAACGAGACTTTTATTTAAAGACACGAGTTTAACCCCTATTTATATATTAAAAAGAAGAATTGTAGTCACCTTCAGCTTTATTGAAGAAATGGCAGTGCTTGGTAGAAATGCTAGATTGCTTTTTTTAAAGGAAAAGAAAAAGACAGCCTTGTGAATCAATAAAATACGTTATATGGTGGTAGTATATTTACAAGTAAATAACATTGTAGGGTGAGTTTATGACCTGTTGCTGGTGAAAAATGGAGTTTTCCAAACTTATAAGCCACTGAGACAATACAACATGTTGGGTTTATTTCTTTTGGAAAGAATGCTTCTGGATATCCCATAAAATTGCTCTTTACTACTGACTCTTCATCAACTCTGTCATTTCAAAGTAAATTACTGACTTTCCTACAGTTCTGAATGAAGTGGTATTGCAAAAACCAGCAACTCTTCATGCTGAGCTGTGTGTTTAAGCCTTACACATAGTTTAWTTTGTGATCTTCTAAGAGAAAATGTATAATGGTAATTTTGTTTTCATGTCAGGGTTCTGTTTTCACTTCCTGTCATGTAGTGTGAAAAATAAATTATAATATTTTTAAACAKTTTTTTAATCATTTGCCTGTCAGATAAAATCTTACCCCCCRGGTTATTAGTGAAATTTTATCTGTTGACTTCACTGACACAACGGTTTTCATTTTCCTTGTGCTTGATTATTATGTAATGTAAATAGAGTAAAATATTTTTGTGACTGGATAGAAATACTTTTCAATCAAAATTTAGTCTTTACAATTGTTGCAAAAGTATCATTACCTGCAGCAAGTCATGAAATGACACTGAGTTCAAAGTATAGTGTAAAAGCTAATGATTAAGGAGCTCATAATACTGTTACATGAGTGTCTTTATTGTTATAAGGAGTTTATAGGTTTGATAAGTGCTAAATAGTTTTACTGCAAGTAGGCCACAAAGATGGTACAATACAGTTGTTACGTAATTATGTGGGACAGTTTCTTCTCTGTCTTCCCCTCATGACCCTGAGCAATATAAAGATATGATGTAGATCATTATTTAAGTATCAGGACTGATGAATGAGTGGTATTTTTAAATTGATAGCTTCCATAAATCATAAATTAAAGTATAGAAATGGGTTCTTAAATTTTCAGGCATGGATAAGTGCAGCTCAAGCAAGTCTTAATAAGTGATTTTGTAGTCCTAAGGTATACTTACTATGGTGACAATTTCTTAACTAAGAGTGAGCATAATGCAAACAATATATTTCATTTGGTGGAATTGTATTGAATCATTAGTGAATGAATTGTCACGTGCTGGAAAATTTCAGCTTTCTAGAGTCATCAGGAGTTCCCTTGCACTTTATTTGGCAATAATAGTGTTGTGTGTGGCCCTCCAGTTGAAGGAAATCGGGCCCAGGGTTTCAGCCTGGTCAGCCTGGTTTTTGCGAGTTAAGTTTCTGTTCCTGGAGTCTGATGAGTTCAACAGCTGTGAAAATTTGACATTTGCAACTATCAAAAAAGTCTCTAATTTTCATGTTGCAGCTTTGTCTTTAATGAGCTGAACAGTATCTCAGGAGGTCTGCATAACTACCTGTGCATTGTGAGAGAGTGCAGCCAGCATACATACACACACACACACACACACACACACACACACACACACACACACAAACACAAACTGTGTGTGATGAATGCATCTAATTCTGAGCTGTAGCTTTTGTGTGACTTGTAGGAATTTCACCATAGAAATGGAGGATATAGAATATATTCCAGTTCCCACTATATTTTTCATATAGAAAATCTGTTTAAATTAGAATTTACGGCTAATACTAAAGTTGATCCTTTCACCTTAAACTTTTAAGTAGTATTTTAATCAAGCTAAAAGCTGTATGTATAATTGCACTAAAAAGGTAAATATTTTAAAATTTTCCCTCACAAATTCTATACATGTAGTTTCTTAGCTATATGAAAATATGCAGGGGTGGTTTCTGTGAAAAGCTTCTCCTGTGTCCAATAGAGCCAATGCCAGTGGGCTCCAGGACAGACCCACTGCTGTCTCAAGCTGAGCCAATCAGAGATGGTCATAACACTTCTGGGATAAAATATTTAAGAAGGAAAAAAAAGAAAGTTATTTGGCAGATATAACTGTGCTCAGAGAAGAGTGAAATTATGTGAGATGAAAAAAGATGCAGACACCAAAGTCAATGAATAAGGAGGGAGAGGAGGTGCTCCAGGCACTGGAGCTGAGCTTCCCCTGAAGCCCATGGTGAAGCCCATGGTGAAGTAGCCCTTGGAGGTCAAGAGGTAAATGTAAAATGAAATGTTATGAGTGAGCAGGCTCTTCAAGACTTCAAGAAAAGGTGGGCTAGTAAGCTCCCAGACTGACTGAAAGCTGTACATCTGCTGAGCCTTAAGTAATTTCATTAAGCTTGAATAAAACTTAAATTCAACTGTTGGTAAGACCTTGGTCAAAAAAATACCAAATCAGAACAAAACAAAATGAGCAAAAAACTTTATTTTTAGTTTGCTTATTTTTTTTTAAGCTGTTGATTAATTCACTAAGAATGGACAAAAATTTGGATTTATATAAGGGAAATTTATTTTCAGACCTTGGATCACCAAATGTCATGGCTTAGGAATGGCACTCCCCAATTTATTGCTCCTTCTCCCATCAAAGGTCCAAACCAGACAAGGCATTCCTGCCCCTCCTCCAGCAAGAGACAAAAAAGGTGGAGATTACAGATTGAGATAAAAACAATTTATTGGAAACCGCAATGGGATAAGACAGTTAATAATGATACTAATAATGAGAGTATAGAAACAAGAGTGATTTACATACAAAAATTACTCACTGACCAACCCGACATGGCCCTGAGACAATCAAAAAGGGGCATACAGACCCCCTGCACCCACACTTTTTTCTTTCTAACCATTATCCATGCCCATGTTCTTCTGGGAAGTGAGAATGCCCCTGGATGTGATCTGAAGTGCTATAGAGTGCTAGAGTGCTGCAGAGTAGCAACCTAGACATACCCACACAGCTCCTGGCGCTGTCCCCTCACAGCTACTGTGAAAAAAATAACTCAGTCCTAGCCAAAAACCAGGACATTAAAGAGTAACAAGGAGAAGTTGGACACACCAGCTATTTTGGTCATGGCAAGTAAAGGAATATTGATAGAAATCCCCATCTGCTGGAAAAAGGAGTGTCATAAATATGTTGGTAAATTACAGAGAACCTGTATTTCAACCAAGTTGACAGCTGCAGTGTAGTAGGATGATTATTTATTTTCCAATGTTTGAAGGTGCTAGAGCTTAGTCAAAAAAAGCTAAAAGAATTAACTTTAGCATGTGACAGTTATAGGGTTTTTTAATTGCTTCTGTTTCAGAAATTAGTAGTTTTTAATCTGATTTTTGAAGCAAGCAGGGTTGTTAAAGTACTTGTTTAGTGAGAAGCACTAGACAATTTAAGTTTTAAATGAAATCTAGCAGCTGGCCGTGGCTTACTGAACTACTAGAACAATACTGTGAAAGATTTGTTAATCATTTTGAAGAAACACAATGCCATCTGTAAGAATGTTCTCTGGGCAAGTTTTGGATAATGGCTTCTTCTTGTGTGGCTGCTCTGAATGGCCTTTTGAGCCCAAGCCATCTGGTATCAACACGGCCGTGTTTTCCTATGCAATCGTATTCCAATACTTTAGTCAATTCATTGGTAAAGTAGAGGAAAAAAGAGTTTAGCTTCTTGTAAGAGTTACATGGTTGAACTTCAAAACTTTCCTTGCCTGTCCTTGTTTGTCTCTTTTTTTTTTCCATTTCTCCAGGTCCAGTAATTCATCACTTCTAAATTACAAGTGTCATGTAGGTTTATATCTGTTGTTTGTAACAGATCAGTGTTTTGCTATTTCTGCTGAAGGACTTGCTCAAAGAGTATGATGGAGTCATTATACTAAAAGTAATTTTCTAATCTTCTAAAAACCAGGATTAAATTGTATGGAAATATATAGTACTCTTTATACTGTTGAAATATATACTCTTTTTTGTCTTGGCATTTTAATTTCAGCTGTATTTTCTACTAAAATCTGTATTTTCTATCACATATATGATCTTACTTATTTATAAGGTAATATCTGAATAATTTTGTATACCCATATAAACAATGCTTTTGTATCTCATTATTAGGGTTCCAACTTAATACTTTTTATTTATGTCATTCTACAAAAGACATATCAGGGTAAAAAAAAAAGTAGTAAAACCAGTTCTGCAGCCTCAAATTAATAAATTAATTCTAATTTTTTAGTGTAGTCAAATTTATGTAGGCCAAAATTATTAAAATAGCCAAGTGTGACTGTATGTGTATTTTTATGTAAATGAAATTGGTTTGCTCTTTTGTGACTGTGTCAAAGTTTTAAAAATAAAATCTACTGCAGATGATTTGGTGTATGCAAATACACTCTTTATAAACAGCTTTAACCATTACGCTACCTTGCTACTCTTTGCTGTAAGACACTATATGAAAATGGAGAAGAGCTTATGTGCTGCTGAGTGCACCACCTAAGAAATCTCCTAATAAATGTCTTTGCAAAGAAAAAAAAGGTCTCCTGCAGTATATGTATCCTGATCATTAAAATTATTCACAAATCAATTATTTTATTTTGATCTAGGTTTAATCCAAAACTTTGGAAGCTTGAAATTATCCTCAGGGTGGGGGTAACTGACATTTTAGAGAAAATGCAGTGAAATTTATGGTGGAAAATTTTGTTCAACTAATTCTCCCTGTGAATATATTTGTGTATTGAAGCTGCGCTCTTTAATCTTTCTTTTCTTCCATTACTTCCAACTTTTTGAATTCAAAACAACTGCAGCATATTCAGTTCTTTTATACAATGATAAAATATAACTTTTCTCCAAATATTGTCAAGACATCAAATGTATGCATCCCTTTTTCGTTTTCAGTGATGACAGTATTCTGTGCTACATAAAACAAGTAATTTCTAGTACACATGATAAAGAATAATTTAAATGTTTTGTTTTCATTTTTAAACCATTTTATTTAAAGACCAAAATTTTGTTAGATATTTCTGTTAGATACCTAGAACTGTTAGATACTTTAAAAATGGAAACCTTTAAAAAATAAAATGTAAATAAATGTAAATATAAGGAGCTTAATGAATAACAAAATTGACTCTATTACATTAATCAGTGCATGTAATACCTTGTTTAATTGAAACAGTGTCATTGCATTTCTGTTTGACTTCTTGGCTGGAAAGAGGTTAATATTTACATAGGTAAGCTTTTATTTTCATTATAACAGAGAGACAAAGCTGCAATCTTGTTCAATTTACAAACTTCATAGAATCCTAGAATTATTTGGTTTGGAAGGGATTTTAAAGATCATCCATTTCCTACCCTCTCCCACAAGATCAGGTTTCTCAAAATGCCATCCAGCCTGGCCATGAACAGTGGCACCCATAGCTTCTCTGGGCAACCTTTTCCAGTGTCTCAACACCCTCTAAGTAGATTTTCTTCCTGACATCTAATCTAAATCTTTTGTTTTATAGTTTAAAAATGTTTCCCCTTGTCTTATCTCTATCTGGCTGGGTAAAGTGTTGTCCTGTCTCTTTTTTATAAGCCTTCTTTAGGTACTGGAATGCCACAATGAGGTCTCCAAGGAACCTGCCTTCCCCAGGCCTTTGCTCTCTCAGACTGTCATTGTAGGAGGAATGTTCCAGTCTGCTGATTATCTCTGTGACCCTCTTCTGTACCACAACTTGTCACTCAGCTCTAGAAAAGCTGCCATTTTTTACAGTATCTCTCTACAGGGAATTTTAGGGGCTTTTGTCTAGCCTCCAGGGAGTATTTTTCAAGGCTTCTTGAAGGTCATTCTTGCAATTTTTCTTACATTTGAAAAGTATTCAGAACAAATTATGGAGGGAATAAGGGCTCCTGGGTTATCCATTTTTATTCTTAGGCTGGTGTTAACACTGGGAGAATTAGTAAATGTCTAGAGACACTGCCACAACTTGTTAAATTTGAAATTGTAGGTGTAAGAACCTGAAGCGTGAACACCCAATATTTTTTTCTAATAGTGTAATGGCCATTGAAGAAAGATATGCAGTGTAACACTTTTACACATAATTATATTGTTGAGGCACGTATCCAACCACTGGTGATGTCTCTGACCTGGCTAGCAGTGGAGCAGCCGGAGATGGGCCAGCAATAACACCCCGAGGAATCTGCGGAGCACATGGGGAAACCCTCTGGGAGCTCCAGGATGGCGCGCTCGTGTGGCACAGCAACAAGGAAGGGGGGGGTACAACTGAAGTGCCGAAACTGAAGATATTTATTAAACAAATAAAAAGGCACAAAGAAGGGAGCAAAACAAAAAATAAAGATGCTACTTCAGAGGACCCTGAAGTAGGGCTGACACACATACACAGTCTCTCATAGAATGTTCTAGAAACCTTCTGGCCGATCATGGACTGTTGGCCCCTCCCAATTAGTCCCARTGTCTTTTGCTCCTCACCA
Source organism: Cardinalis cardinalis (assembly GCA_014549065.1). NCBI lineage: Eukaryota > Metazoa > Chordata > Aves > Passeriformes > Cardinalidae > Cardinalis > Cardinalis cardinalis. The sequence goes on along the minus strand of JACDOX010000025.1, from coordinate 6,120,682 downwards.
TATGCTGCCTGGATGTCATCAGCTGTGGCTCCTTATTTCTTGAGGCTTGATGTTGGTTGTCCTCAGTGTGGCTGTGTGGCCAGTGTCCGGCCACTCTGCTCCAGGACAAGCTCCCGAATATACTTTGTTTGGAAGTCACGGCCTTCAAAGTATCACATATTTTACATAGGCCTGAGTAGTTCATTAGTGCATTTGCAGATTCCAAATACATCTAAAGCAGAAGATGGAGCATGTCTGGAGTAGGACTGATATTCTAACAAGGGAGATTTCAAATGGCTTCTATTGCTGCATGAAACATCTGTTTAACCAGCCCTTCCTTCTGCCTAATACTGCTCCTTTATTAAGCATTTCCCATATGCTGAACTAAATTAGAATGTTAATGTATGTGATAATTGTTTATTATTATGATTACAATATTTTAAAATCTGATTAATGTTTATAGTTATTGCCAGTCTTTCTTCTTACTATTGCATTAGAATCAGAGCATGTGAAACCTCTTAAAGGAATTCTGACTTTCTTGTGTCGTATATCAAGTAAAACAATAAAGATTACCTCCAAAGCTGTGGAAACTGTAGTCTTTATGATCCCAACTGAGAAAATAGAAGAAATCTTGTTGATTCATTCTCAATCAGTGAGGAAAGAAAAGATTTTATATTTATCAAGTAGAAATTTGAATCACTAGTCTTAACCCTAGAGGTTGTATACAGAAGTAAATCTGTCAATCACGTTAATGATCTCACAGCTACTCTTCAATTATTTCTGCAAAAAGACTTGGGAATGTGTAATTTTTGCAGTATATAATAGCCTGACATGCTGAGAAGTTCCAGAGTTAAGTCATATCCACTGAGAGTGCTCTGTCTCTGTACTACTGACCTGTGTGGTGGTTGAAGCATCTTTGATGTTCTCAAACCTGCTGTTAGGAAAAGAAGCAAAAAACCCCAAACCTGACTAGAATATTTCCTCACTTTTCTCCCTGCCCTGTGACTTCAAATTCTTTTTTAATGTTAGTATCATGGAATACTCACCTCTAGCTGATGATTCCTTGAAGAACTGGGATGCAGTATGAAAGACTGTCTATAAAAAGTAATGTCTTACTTTGATATTAGCCAGGATTATATTCTCTTTAACTTTTTTTTTTAAACAGAGAGGGTGTACTGAGAATGTACTAAGAATATATTGGGAGAGACTGTCCTAAATTTATTTGTCATAATTACAAGGTTATGCATGTTTAGTTTATATTTGCATTTCAGAGGAACATTGTTATTTACTTTATATTTACTTTTACATCTACTTTATATTTATTTATAAGTTTTGCAAACTTTAAATAGAATATTACTTTCCATTTTCATTGACACCATTGTTTTGAAATTTTTAAATTCTAAAATGTAAATTGAAATGATAGTAAAAATACATTCAGTCTGTAAATGAACTTTGAATATAAGAAATAATTCAAATTTGATGTGAGAAAGATGGAAAAAAAAAACAGAAGAAAGATGCAAAAAGCATGAAACACCTTTTAACATCCTAGGTAAATGAAACTTTATGCAGTGCAGAAAGAGTACAAACTAGATATGGGCCTTTCAAGAGCACACAGAAGTTTTTTTCTTCAAAATAATCCAGTGAAATATTGGGCATGTGACTGGAGGCATAGAAATGATGTATCCAGAAAATGCTTGTAGATGCTGCAAGATTTAAATGTATTTTGAAAGTGAGATACTGAAATCAATTATACTTGCTCCTCACATGTATCTCACTTGCAGTGGACAATACTTTATAGTAGTGGAGAAAGTGGAAACCAGGCAAGATTGTAACAGAGGAAGATAAAGGTCTCTGACAGGAATTTGTTTGAGCACCTTTTCGTCTCTTTTCAGTCTGAATGATAAATGCTAGAGCTAAAATACATCTTAATACCTAATTTTTAGTTAAATTCCACAATACTGGCAGGTAAAGGTATTAAGCATACTAATATGTAAAAGTATATAATTAAGTGATCTGAAGTCCCTGGTGGCTCTGAACTGGTAGAGGCAATAAATTGGTTTACTGATTTGAGAGATTTATTCTTTTTTTTTTTCCCCATCTGGAAGGATAAAATCAGGCAGGTTTGTTTTACAGGGAATTGGATTTATTTTGTCATGACAGCATGTCATGCAAACACCATCTGTTAAAAGTACACTTGACAGTTCACTGGGGAAAATAGAAGCTAAAATCTGTGCCATGTTTAACAAGGCCTGTAGACATCCAGGAAGATGTGTTGAGTTCCAGACACAGGATGCCTGTCCTAATCAGAGATGTTATTTCTCTGGATAAGCAAGAGGCTGAACCACCCTGCCCTGATATTGGTGTGAGAGTGTGTTGACACCTTGTGAGAGTAAAGTAGTGGCTGAGAAGAAAATTTTACAAAGGTTGTCATCCTTTTGGGAAGATAATTTCATTCTGTGCTATGACTAAGTTTTCATTCAGCATTTACTGATGTCCCAAAGTACTTAAGCATTTTGTATATACATAGATCTGTACAAGGAGATGCCTTTGCTCCAATGCGATGTGTGATGTCCTTAAAACACGGTAGCAAAGGTAGTATTCTCCACCTTGTATAACAGCTGTTACCACAGGGTTCATGTTTAGTAAAGTTAGTAAGTCCAATAACCATATCAGTTGTTTTGCTTATGTTTGTGTTTTGGTGATTTGTAGTCCAAACTGAATCTCATGTCCACTAACATAGCCACAGTTCTCTGMTAAAAGTAGTAAATATTTGACTTTTGTTTTTTTTAAACAGTGGAAGAAATATTAGCGGGGAGAGAATTTAAGAAGCATGAGTGTAGAAGCAGGCTGCTTTTGTAGCAAGACCAGGCTTTTCACTATAACTACATTTCAGCGCTGACACTATTCAAGCACCTACAAGATTAAACTTTCAGAATTAAATATATGGATACTCACTAGTATACACTTTCTCTGAAAGCCTTTATTCACACACACAAAACTTTATCAATCTAAGTAATATTAGTGAAATTAGCAGGATTGAGCTCTGGTGTAGAGATGGTGAATTCCACGTGCTATACATGGACAAAAGTCCAGATGAACTGGATTTTTACTCATGTTTGGCTTTTGTATTTAGAAGGAAATATTTTTAATTAAGACCTTATATTTTCAGCTGTGTCTTCAAAGAAATTTTTGATATTATCATAATCTTTCTTGATGTAGTGTACAGAAAAAGTGTGCAGGGCAATGAGTAGTGTTAAAAAGATATGGATAAAGAGATGATTCCTGTATTCTTAAAACATTCTAGATTAAAAAAAAAATGCATGTGTTTAAATATACTGTAATCATTGCAGCTTCTCGGCTTCTCTACAGAAGACCTGACTTGTGCTCAGGTCAAGAACTATGGTCCAAAATAGTGCATTGTCTCAGTTGTATTTTTATAGTGCTTTAATACAATTTTTTAGCTCATTAAATCTTCTCTTGTAAATCTTTGTATTTCTATATAAATGAATTGTCCCCGAAGCTGCCAAATCAGACATGAAGATTTGCAGCTCTTAAAATCTGATTGTATGTATCCTATTTGTCACCACTCCTTTTGTTGCTGTATTAAATTTGAAAGCATATCACTGTGTGGGAAAACCAGCTGCTTTTTACATCTAAGCTCTCGTCACCTTTCGGCTGCAATGCTGTCATCTGTAATCCACTCAGACTTATGTAATTTATTTTGTGCAGCTAAAATGTTCCAATTAACTTTGTTTTGTTTTGTTTTAAATTCAGGAAGAATGCTCTGTCCTTTTCTTAGAAATTTCCCAAAAATCTTCTAAGATGGAAATATGATCCACAAATTTCTACTAGTTCTGTTTTTTGTGGAGGAAACAGAAAGACTGGAGGCATAGAGCTTTAGTGGGTTGCCCCAGCTGGGTCCCAGGCACCCACCAAATCCTCTCCATCACTTCCCTCCGCAGCTGGATGGGGGAGAGTAAATACAGCTAAGAGTTCATGAGTTGAGAGAAGAAATGGGAAAGATCACTCACCAAATACTGTCATGGGCAAAACGGACTGGAATTAGGGATATTGCATTTATACCAACAAAATCAGAGGAGATAGATGTGAAGTAAAGAAAGACCTTATAAAGACCTTCTCCCAACCTTCCCTCCTTCCCAGCTCTACCTTCTCCCCTAGATGCACAGAGTGATGGGAGTGAGATTATGTTCAGTTAGTTCATCACACGTTGTTGCTGCTGCTCAGGGAGGAAGCAGCTCCAGCATGTTGTTCTTCTCATGGGAGATAATTCTCCATTAACTTCTCCGATGTGAATCCATCCCATGGGCAGCAGTCCTCCCCAAACTGCTGCAGTACRGGGTGCAGTCCTGCAAAGACAGGCTGCTCCAGTCTAGGTCCTTTACAGGGACACAAGTCCCACCAGCAAACCTGCTCCAGCCTGGGCTCCTTTCTCCACAGGTTTGCAGGACGCTGTGTCTGCATCCCTGTGGTTCTCCGTGGGCAGCAGGAGCACAGCTGCCTCACCATGGGCTGCAGGGGAATCTTGGCTCCAGTGCCTGGAGCACCTCTTCCCCATCCTTCTGCACTGATCCTGGTGTCTGCAGAGCTGTTCCTTTTGCACATTCTAACCCTGCTTTTCCCTGGCTGCAATTACAACTGCACAATCACTTTTTTTTTAGTCAGTTAGTCAGTTATCCCATAGATGTTATCACCATTTCTAATTGGCTCAGCCTTGACCATCAGTGGGTCCATTTTGGAGCTGCCAGAGATTGGCTCTGCTGGACAGGGAGGAATCTTCCGGCAGCTAGTTGCTACCCCTGTAGTTTCCTCCACTCCTCCCCTCGTCTCTGCTACCAAAATCTGGCAATGCAAACCCATCACAGACTTTGTCAGTTCTTCCTTTTTTCAGCTGGAAACACTATACGTCTATGTGTGCAGGATAAAAAGTGCATGTATGTTCAGGTTTTCTGAATATTTGGTGTTTTGTTTTATATAAATTATTTATGATAAATAACTTTTAACTTCACATTTTCCTTAATTACCATTTCAGGAGTGTAGTAGGAAAAAGGGGGACACAATGTTCAAATTGTTTTGAATTTTGAGAGTACCATAAGTTTGGACATCTATATACATGGCATCATTTAATTATCTGAGTCTGGATGGAGAAAAAATGGAGGGAAAAAAGAGTGGAACAGTATAAGACACCTTGTCTTTCTCTTAGCTGAAAACAAAAAATAGAGATTTGAGCCTCATTTGCATGAACACATATTCAGCTGGCTAAAAAATGCATTGTTCAATGGGATGTCTTGTATATTTTTTGAGATTATCTTCAGCTGAGGCAGTGATTGGTCAAAAGTTGGACTCAATGATCTTGGAGGTCTTTTCCAATCTAAATGATTTTGGGATTCATAAAAATATTCCTGCCATACAGTTCTACAGTATCACAGTTGGGTTCTTGCCTTTTGTTTATTTTAAATCTTATTACGGACAGATTTTATTATGAAGATTTTATTTTCTCTTATATTTCTTAACCTTACAGGGATGTGTTGTGAAGATTTCAGAGGATGATTTCATGAAATGTTTCTTTTCCTGTCTGAGGAAAACTTTGAATTCTAGTGTGTTCATAAAAAGAATGACTGACTGTTGGAAATCAATCATTTCCCACAGAAGAATTTTTTTTTAATAAAAAATGAAAATAAATAATACATAAATAAATCAATTATGTGAGAATTCTTTTTGGTAACAATTTCCACTGTTTCAAGAAAAAACGTCAAAATATTGTTGCGTTCAGGCAATGGAAGTTTATGTATGTGAAATGTAAAGAGTCATCTTTAGAGCTGCATGTCTAATATGTTTTTTCTTTACTTTGCAGTGACCCAGGGTGGGGATGCAATTGCATCTGATACATGTCCTGATCCTGGAATTCCTGAAAATGGGAAGAGGGTAGGCTCTGACTTCAGGTAGGTCCATTTCATGCTTTTTACTATGAGGATAGTAAAACATTGAAGTTTGTGAAAGAATTTGTTGAATCTCCATCCAGGAAGGCATTCAGAACTCACCCAGGCATGTCTCTGAGCCCTCTCTTCCAACTGGGCTTGCTTCAAATCGACTAGATGATGTGCTCTTCCAATCTTCTTTATTCTGTGAATCTGAAAATGTCATAAATGATTTTATAAATTTCATACAGCTTTTCTGTGTTCATGATACACTGTTGGCCAAACAAATTTTCATTAATTGTGGTCCAAATCAGTGGCATATGAACAATTGTTATGAAACAGCAGCAGATTTAAGAGCACTGATAAGCTAAGAGAGGGTAAGGAAGAAAATTACTTCTTTTTACCTCTAGGAGGTAGTCTGTAAATTGAAAGAGAAAGCGAACTAAAGTAGTTTTGGTGAAACTGGTTCAAAGGTACAAAGCGTGAATCCAAAGAGCTCAACCACAAATTTCCTGGCAATGCATAAAAATGCCAAGAGGGAAAACCCAAAAGAACCTTAAAGCTCAAGGTACATTTTAAGATGTCCAAGGGAATCAAATGCCAAAGACCTTTGCAAACCACAGTTGACTATATTTTGAACACAGACTCTTAAGAATGAATGTGAGTTAAACGTATCTTAAATGCCTGGAGCTTCCTTATGAGCATTGCTTGTGCTTACTAAATTGACAGAGGAAGGCTATTCCCCTACCACCTTTATACCAGCCTCTTATAATATATTCATTTCACCAAGTGTATCTTACTGTTCATGAGGATAAACGAATGCATAAGGTGCTCAACAAGCAACATCATATAACATAAATTAAACATGTTGTGTACTTTGATCACATTAGTTGTGTGCATGCTTTGGGCCTCCAGTTCTGAATATGATTTGAGAGAAATGATAACAGTTTGTTTTCTACCTAAGCGTTACTTACTATCTGAAAAAACTCATTATGCAAAGCAAATGTTTTTCATGGGCTTTAAGGTTTGTTAATATCTATTTAAGACATATCTATCTTAAAGTTGACTGTCTAAATCTAGAAGGACATTTAAATAGAAATTCTGGCTGGAATTTGGTCTTTGTTTCTCTGAAATGACGAATCAAGCTCTTCCACAGAAGAAGGGGAAATAATGTTTCCTGCTGCTTGCATTTCTCCAATACTCTGGAGAGTAAAGGAAGGCAATGTTGTTTTTTTTTTCTTTTCTAAGTGGCGAGTATAAACACCAGAAGGAGCTATTGTTCTTGTCAGGAGAATGACAACTGTGAATATTAATCTGAACTAAAACATGTGAAAATGCACATTATTCAAAATCTTTTCCAGTCTACTGAAAGACATGTTATAAGTGGGATTGATGGAAAGGCAGAGGGTTTATTTTCCAGACAGCCTGAGACCCAACTGATTCAGTGATGACAAGTTCTTTGAAAAGGGTTTCACCGTTTTCAGCATAATAATAGCATTCATTCTAATATAATAAAGCAAACAAAGAGGTATTGAAATCTTAACCTTTTCTTTCTCTCCTCCTGCTATGCTTTTACTGTGTTCATTTCAGGAAGTAGGGAGATAATTTTCAGTGATTTTAAAACAATTCAATGGATATTTGGATTAATTTTGGGGGAGAAATGGCAAGTCAGACTTGGCTAGAGTAATGAGAATGTAATCAATACGATTTTGAGGTCAATATCACATTTTATATTTATGTGAGATTGCAAACCAGTAGATTGTTTAAATGAAATCTGAAATTTATCTAAGTAATATTGTTTCAGTTCTGCTTAAATATTATATGGTATATGTGGTAATGTGAAAATGCAGTCATTTCCCACAATTTCACCAACACTTGTAAAACAAATGGCTTTTAAATTTCCAAAACAGATTTTGAAAATTAAATTAAATTCTTTATTGTCAGTATTTTCTTTTTTTTTAAATATCTTCTTCCAGTCAAATTCTAGCCTTCTTTACAAACCCACAAATAATTTTTGGATGGAGATAAAACTTAAAATAGAAAAAGAAAAATGAGGAAGCAGATTTCTTCATTGTATTTGAAGTTTACAGAGAGAAGTAACAAAGCAAAACACAAGACTTCTGGTGCCCACAGGTTTGCTCAGTGACTGTGGAGGTAGAGATGAGAAAAAAAAAAAACAAAAAAACAAAAAACCAACAAAACTCCCCAAACTCAATTAAAACCTTTCATTGTTAACTAGTGGATATTAAATGAACTAGGAATTTTCTTTGAAATCACATATCAAAAAGCTATAAGACATCTTCAAAAGGATGTCCCCTTTTTAAATAGGAAACTGTCAAGCTTAATCAATGGAGAGACTCAGCAATTTGGATGTGAGAATAGTTTTATTGTAGACTGTGATCCAGATGCATCCCCTCTCCTGAGATGCTTCTTTAGATCCATAAGGAGCTTTGGAGTACTTTGTGCCTTGCTCTTTAATGTGACATTTTTTGCTATGTTTCTTCTTTGTTTTTATTATGATGTATTCAGCACATTTGTTTTGTGTCCTTTAGTTTGTGTTCAGATATTTCAGAAGTTTACACCCACTGTGTAAAACATATCAAGTTCACATTAATTACCCTTAGATCCTAAGATACAGGCTATTTCCAGAGCTTTAGGAAAAAATACCCCAATCCCTTGAAATACATTTGTAGAATAATATTGAAACAAATTGAATCATCATGAGTGTATAACTTAGTGTGTGATGTTTTATGTATACATTAATAAAAACTTTAAAAGTATTTCTAAAATGATGAAAACCCAATCTAAACATAAAATCCTTACCTTACTTCATTAGACATAAAATTATTTACATTCCTCCAGTTCATCTCCCTCCATCCTCTTTTTTCTTTCTGAGGGGGATATTCAGGTATTTTAAATTATAATTTTCTATTGGAGACAGACAGTAATTATACATTTAATTTCACTCTATGTTTTTRTATGTGCACAGTTTTGTAATTCTCCTTATGTGCCTTGATAGTAGCAAACTTCAGGGAAATGTTGGTTTTCATGTTGCTTCATGCATCATTGCCTTGTGGCATGGTCTTCATCCAATATGATTTTTCAATACTTTACTTCTCAATTTCTGTTTATCACTGCTAGGTAACAGCTTGGGTTTTTTAGCCAAGAAAAAGAAACACAGAGATCCTTATGCTAGAAAATAGGAGAAAATGCCATTAAAAAATATGTGTGTATGGCATTAAAATGTGAGATTAATGAGTAATATTTTCTTTACCAATAAAATAAACTAAATTTTATTAATTTGAGAAATCTTTTTTGGAAAACTGCTTGGTCTCTTTTTCTGAGGGCTTTAAGAATGTTCTGAAGATTATGACAAGTATAAAATAAAGACAATTTTAGAAACTTACATTACTCTTCAAGAATTTTATGCATTTTGCATAAATTATGGAAGAAAAAGGCCAATATTTTCCCTGCCTTTCTGAGTTTTCTTATTTAACAGCTCAAGAACAAAGTGATAGGAAAAGCAGTTTTTAAAGCTTTTCTAGATTTGAAGCATCATACTAAAAACTTAACAAAAAAAAAAAGGAAACAATCCTATAAAAATTTCCTGAAAGCATGAAAAGAAGTATAGAAGCAAATAATAATGTCAATAAACAATATAGTTAGGGTTTGTGAGATTCTCTGAGAAATTAAGAAAATACTTGTCCATGAAGGGTGGGAATAAGCTTGTGACAGTGAATGGTATTATATGCAGTGTTTCCCAGCACAGTTTCAAGCACTGAGCCTCCTGAGTGCCATATAGCAATCCCCTGGTGTTTAGGACTCAACAACTTACAGAGATTAAACTGAGAAATCTGCTTTGTTGAGTTCGCTTTGTTCTTGACATGGGACTATCAAATACAAATTTTAAAAGTGCAAGAAAACAAACAACAGAACCAGTTAATTATGATGGGGAACAAAGAATGTCACAAATAATAAATGGAGCCAGATATGTAAATACTGTTTAAGAAAACTATCTGTGATATAGACCATAAGTGTATACAGTCTTTGAAAATCTTCATAACAATTGGGCAGCATAAGTAATTCCAAAGGGATACATTTCAGTGTTACAAGTGTAATAGTCAAATTTCAGTCCTAAACAATTTATAGCTTAATGTAATGTTTTAGAGGAAATTTCAACAGGGTCAGGAATATTTAATGAATTTCAACCTTTGATTGAAATTAATATTTCCTGGTTATATGAGATGAAAAATTTCCAAATTGCTTATTCTCTCATTTGAGTGAATATAGCAATGTTGAAATTATTCATTAAGTTCTGTTGCCTGAAAGAATGATATATATTTTTGATTGATGTAAAATAATTGATATATATTTTCTTAGATAAAATATATATCCATATATTCATTGAACTCATACTGTAAAAGAATTTAGTGTTTTGTATTCCTTAAAAGGTGGGCAAACTGAATAATAGACCTTTTCTCTAGAGTATAAGTTGTTTTTTTATGAATACAATATTGATAGAGCACCTGAATTTTTTTTGTTTGGATCTGGAAATATAGTCACTTGGCAATATTTACATTTATTTGAGAATGTTGATGTTAAAATGTATTTAATTCCTTCCTTCTGTCTCCCCTTTTTCTCCTAGGGTGGGTGCAAGTGTACAGTTTTCCTGTGAAGACAATTACGTACTGCAAGGTTCTAAGAGCATCACATGTCAGAGAGTGACAGATACACTGGCTGCCTGGAGTGACCACAGGCCAATTTGCAGAGGTAGCTGCTATTCTTTGGAACTTTTTTGTGAAGCTTGGAAGGGTAATTTATAGTTTCTGCTGCAATGAAATTCAAAACTAAGCAAACTAAAACAGGGAACAATATCTCATGTATGTGCGTATCTATGATTATAAATGTACAAAGATTTTTATGTAGCTTGAAGTATGCAATCAGATGTGTAGAAACAGTATCAACTTAGGGAGCAAATTTCATTTAAATAGTTTTCATTTCATTTAGTCTTCCTTTTATCATGATAAACTTACTTTAAGTAGAACTAATTAGTTAGGTTTATGTTATTTTTTTCTAAATAAATTCCTAAATATGAGATTCTCACTATCATGCTATGTTTTTATCAGTCACAGATATTTACCGTCCTGATTTTTCAGTAAATTCCTTTCTGTTCATCTGTTTTGCTCAAGGTTCCATAAAACCTCACCTTCTAACATATTTCTAAATGTTTTTGCATTTAGACCCCCCCTGCTTTAAATTCCTGCCCACCCCACTTTTAAGGAGGAACAGGGGAAGTGGCTTTTTGTTACTTTGCATGTTTTTCCATTGCAATCTACTGTCTGTAACAAAAACACAGAAAAATATACAAACGCTGCCAAAGTATATCTGATCTGAGGTGTGTAGGAAAAAATAAAGAATGGACCACACCGAGGTCACAGGCAGGGAGGCCCCAGACACTGCTTACATTAGCTTGGTGCTGATGTAAATTCTCCCAGTTTCCTTTAGTTGCACACAAAAACCTTACAGCGATCCATTCCTGCTTCCTGTAGGCAGAATACAAGGCTATCTAACATTTTTATGCAATCTTTTGCAATAATACCATTTCCTAAACAGACCTCTGGGCTCAACTTCAGTTGTGCTTCTTGCTTGGCTTTACTCCTTTCCCCTCCCCATCCTTTTAGCCTTATCTTAGAAGTTTGAATAGGAGAAAGATAAAGGAGTAACAGCTTGAATCAAAAATCTCTCTGCAGGAGAGATGTTTCTTAGCCTTTCTTCTTTGAGGACAGCTACAGGAGGGACTGACTGGTGTTTTTATTGCTACAAAGTTACACCTCTGGATTAGTGTCTGCTGTAGCCGACCTTAGGCAGGACGAATTGAAAATAAAGTCATAGATTGTGTGATGGTTACGGTCCTGGAGGTATAGTGTTTCTAGCAGTTACTAGAAGGAAAATGCCCTGTATTTCAGATCCCATTATTTTGTCCTTATTATTCCTTCAATTAAAAGAATATAGAGTGATTAATACAGTAGCAATGTGCCAAGCTTTCTGTATTGTTAGTAGGCAGCATAGTGTGGCATCCTTAAATGTGATAAGTTTTTTGTGACACTTAGGGACAGGGTTCAATGATGGACTGGACAGTGGTAGGTTAAGCCTTACATTTGGTGAGTTTGTAATTAGAAATTTTATGATCTAGACTCTCTGTTTAGCACGTTGACAAAGTACTGTAATACCATAAACATGACAAAGACATTTTGAAATATTCTGAGTTCTGTAAATCTGTGTCACTGGAAATTATATGTCTCAATATTTTTCAATGCTTCTAGTTACTTAAATATTTTCAAAAATTTGAATATTCTTGTAAAATTTATCCTTAATGCTCTTTAAAAGATAACTGAATATGTTAAGCAATATATTTTGTAAATGCTGAGTATCTGGGTTTGTTGAATGTGGCAGAGAGATTATGATGGTTTCAGAACTCAGAACTAAGTCAGACTACATACTGCCTTTAATAATTTTATATTATTTTCTTTCTAATTATATTTCCTGTGGTGTAAAGAGCTAAGAGGCCGCAGAAGGTCATGTTTAGGTTAAGGACATACAGTTACATAAATATTGTGATACATGTGTTTCTCTCTCCAAGTCATGGGGAAATCATGAAGGAGAGTGTGTACTGGCCCTTACATTCGTGGATAGAAGGCTCCCTCCATCCATTTAGGAAGGGTAAATCTTTCTCCAAACAGAGTATTGATATGATAATTTTCAGTATTCAATCTACATAAAGTAAGACTAAAATATTGTAAATGTTGGGTTGATTAAATTCAAAAGTGCTCATTTCTTCCACTGTATGTTAATTTTCACTATTTTTTTTTGTCTGGCTGAAATATATTTAAGGGCAGATTGTTATGGAATCTCAGCATATTAATAATTTCAGGGCAAGTTGTTGCTAATGCTGTGGCAATTTTTTAATATTTATTTTAAACAGAGCATCCAGTCTAAGGCAATCTGGTTTGTTGGTTATCATTTTAGCTAGAACATGTGGTTCTAATTTACGTGGACCGAGTGGCATTATCACATCACCAAATTATCCGGTTCAATATGAAGACAACGCACATTGTGTGTGGGTCATTACAACAACTGATCCAGAAAAGGTATGCTTTTTCTCTTGTCTCAAGTGAATTTTGGATTTGTCTTAAAAATATTTTATATATATTTTCAGAAATGCATGAACACATGCAAGTCTGTATGTTCATTTAAACACAAAAAGGAACAGAGTAGAGTTGTTACAAATAACTCTGGGCACTAAGAGGAGAAAAGTAGCATGGGTGAAAATGTCCACTCAGAGTAATAGGTCTACTTAAATTTTTGTAGTTTTAAATACATTTTTAATGAAGTACAGGAAAATGTAATCAAAATTCCACATTGCTAATTAAGTTAATAGTGAATTTTTCATGTTGCACCTTGATACTTAATCACTGTTGAATCTTAACATAAGATTTCTTGTCATAAAAACTGGACATTACATGTAAGTATTTTGAGAGTTGTTGTTAGTTATTTTACTACCTACATATTTTCTTTTCAATCCACTGTTTTCCAGTAATGATTCTTAATACATAACTATGAATTAGTCATCTAATTATGAATAAGATAGCGATTATAACAGAATATTTTTACTGTTTTTCTGTAAAATCAGTAAAGGATTGAAACACCCTACCTGTAGGGGAAAAAGAAAAAGACTTTACTTATATTGTACTTCTGTGTAATGAAATGCTGAATAAATGAATTGCTGTATGGCAGGGAATGTATGATCTATATGTACTTTCATAATTGCAAAACATATATTTCCTGTGCAGCTTTTTGGAAGACTGTATTTTTGACTTCTTTAAAGTAGTTAAGGAAAAAAATGTTTATCTTACCATAATTAAGTGAAAATGTTTAGCTGCAGAAAAGATAAATTTGCTGCATGCTTTCATAGCATATTTTTGAGATGTAAATACTGTTGCTTTGTGAAGTTAATTAAATTCACTTTTTTCTTAAAGAGGATTCAGTTTGGCTCCGTAAAGATATGTATTCAAGAAAAATGGGCAAAAGTACAAAACTACTGTATTGAGAAAGATTTTACTGTAGTGGGACTTCTCGCAGAACAGAAAAAGCTGTTTTCAGTTCCAAACTGACCTGTTATATTTTATTTTAAATAGCCATTAGACATGAATATTTTTCCTAGAAGGCCTTTTACTTTAAAATAATTGCATTTTATAGAAATTATTAAATTACTTTGCATTTTTAAATATAGAAAAGCATTTAAATTATGGAAAATGTATGAAAATTTAATCTACTCAAATTTATATTCAGTAGTATGGTGTCTTGTCGATTTTGCAAAACACTGTATATTTTTGTAAGAGAAAAATTAAATGTATATTTTAAAAAAAGTTAAAATTCCCAAAAATAGAGGAGCGTATCAGCATCCTCATGCTTTCTTTATTCAGTTAATTTTGATTTTAAGTAGAAGAATTGGTACTGACTATGCTGTTAAACTGCCCAGAGTGTGTTTTCTGTGGGACTCAGACTTTCCTATGAAAACCAGTAAACCCCCATCTACTACAATAATGCACAAGTTCTCTTAATTCTATACAATTTATCTTTCTCAGTGAATTTAGAATTTTAGTAGTGCAGAACTTAATGAGTTTGGTGTGGTTTAATTTGGGCTTGAGAAAACACTACTCTTAAGTAGAGATCTTTGGGCAGGTTGCTAGTTCATCAACAGGAGGAATTGCACACCCAGACAGATAAATTATGTTATGTTCAAAATTAAGAAGTCTGAGTAAACACTTGGAGCTTTTATGCGGAAAAAAATTAACACTTGTTATATCCAGCTGTGTGGAAGGTAAAGACATGCTAACAGACACTGATAATCACAGCATGAGGAAAAGAGATGTAACTTTTAAGTCCTTCATTTTTGACAGTATGGGCAATATTGATTGGGTTACCTTTTTATTGAACTTGGGTTTGTCTAGCAGTGCAAGCAAGGAAGAATTTTCCTAATTTGATATCTCTTGGAAAGACTGTAGTTGCTTTAGGACCATGATGACTGTAAATGTGAAGTATTAAAATCAGACTTACTTAAGGCTTACAGTATCTTTAGGTTGCTTTCACCTAAAGCCTACATCATCTTTATCAGTATTGGGATTTCTATCCTCAAATAACTACATTGGGAGTTAATGCATACCCTTTCAGTTAATAAAAGATGTGAAAGAAAATAATTTTACTTTACAGATGATCTGATTGAATGGAATACTACTTCTTTTTAATAAAAAAAATATTGCTAGCATTTTGAAATCTATGAACTTTAAAAAAAATAAATTACCAAAATAATTTTCAAGTTTTCAAAACAATGAAATTATTTTAAGATATGCTGAAAGTTTTGCAGATTTTCACCCTTGACTTTTCCTGGAGAATGAGAGAACTCTTGAAATTTGAACTGTGTATTGAAGGTCTGATTTTACAATTACTTTGAGGAATCTACTCTTTTGACTTGCAGATTCGAAAATATTTATCAGAAGGCTTAAGGTCCTGTTGATTTTCTTTTCCAGGATGCAGACAGCTCATGACATATTGTTACTCTGTATTTTAAATTACTTTGGACTTTCTCTAAAAGTGAATTTGTGGCCTTTTATCAGGTTAGGTTGCAAGTAGAATTTTAAAGATAAGATAGCGTTTCCTCTTAACATAACATTCAGTGAATTTTCAAGAGGATAATGCAGTTAAAGAGATTTTCTAGGTTTCCTTCCAGAAAAAAAATCCCCCCCAAAACCCACAAAGAAAACAAAAAACAGCAAAACAAAAAAATCCCAACAAAACAAAAAAACAACGCCCAAAAAACCATCCGAAAACCATAATGAGCAGAAATATTTTTTTTTTAATGGAAATATTTTCTAAATTCTGCATTCTGGTGCTGGCATGGGAGCAGATTTTTAGTGCCAACTCAAAATGAAAACAAATTTCAACATCCTACAGAGACAGTAGCATAGTTTCAGGTCTTAGCCAACGATATCAAGATCATTTTAAGTTAAATGTTTTTCTAAGATTTATTTGCCTTTTTCTGAGCAACACAGAAATCTAAATTTGAGTCTTCTCCTGTTCAGAGGTATTCCTGCTTATTTCTTCCTTAACCATTTATTTGTTTCCTCTGGATCCCACTTATTGCAGCTTTTGATCAGCATCCTACTGAGTCATTTATTAGACTTTCATTACTTGCAAATACAATCTTGTGGTGCTCTTCTGACTGTGTCAAGTTCATGCTGTAATTTTTTACAACTCTTCATTGTTTTAGTTCTTCTATTATGCAATTTCTCAGCTTTCTAGAATCAGTTACTTTGAACTCTTTTGAGGACCGACTGATGCGTTCTCTTTGCTCCTTTCTTACTATTGGCATAATCTCATTAGATTATGTACTAACCGTGCCTCTACCCCTTGCTGTTTCAATTCTTTCTCCAGACTGTGGATACTTACTGCCTTGGATTTCCTGCTGTTTTCCCTATTTTATGGTAACATTGCAAGGGCTCAGTTTTTCAGCCCCAGTGTCTATTGGACGGCAAGATTTGTTGCATTATGGCATTGTTTCTTCAGCACAGATGCCTAATTTTGACCAATATTTTCCTGACTGATAGCTGGTTGTGGTATAGTAGATGTGCTATGGGCTGCAATATTGCTAAGTTTAATGACCTGATAAATAAAGAGTGTCCCAGTTACAGGAGTTTTTATTGAAGGCTGTACTTTCTGCACCGTACTAAGCACAGATATATTAAGTATTTGTTTGAGCCTAGCAACTTCCTTCTTCTATAAAAAGTAAAAGTTATTCACTACAATTGGCACAGCTGAAGACATTAAAATTAATTATAGTGAGAGTTGGAAACTTCACATACAGTTTTATGGGTCTGAGCTCTCAGGTATTTGTATAAAGTTGGATTATGCCTCAATATGTTGGTATAAAAATATGTCGGTAAAAAATGGTATTTCTGATTTATTGCCTTTCAAAGCACATAGCTGAGGAACTTCAAAACAACATTTTTATTCAGAAAATCTTTGCCCAGTTCACACCTAGGGAATTCACATACTGTGACTGTTGATTTTTAGATAATTTATTTTAAGATAATTTATTCTTGCAATATGCTTTAAAAGAGCAATCTTACTAGGTAGCATATGGTAATATGCAGGGGGATTGAGTGAGATTATCTTGCTGATTCATGGATTGTTTCAAAAGTTTGTGTTAGCTCAGACATGATCTGTTAGTGAAACTTTTTTTCCATATAAGTAGCTTATTTATATATAATGCTCTGCAATAAATTCAGAAACTGTGTTTTGTCCAATTAGGAGACTTAATATTAGAATGGGATTTTTGAGAATGTGCGCTTAAACAGGGCACATTTCATTTCTTCAAAGTTTCATTATAGACAAGGCTCCTGTCTCGCCAACTGGCTGATCAGATCATCCTGCCACACATAAATGGAGGTTTAACATCTACAGAACCTGCAGTGTAACTATACTCTGACTGGGGAAGAATCTCTTGCTGAGCACCAGATAGCTCATCCCTAAGAGATTATTACCATAATCAAAAAAAAAAAAATTTATCTGAAGAATTTATCCTCTCACTCTATGTCACCCTTTTAAGTTGCACACCTCTTGAGGATCAAAAATGTGTAGATCTAGGAGCTACTTTCACTAAACTTTTGTGTATTCAATGCAATGTACTGTTTCATGCTTGTGATTATTCAATTACTATCTCACAATTATTAAGATTGATTTAATAGAGTGAAGGACAGTCTTTGTGAATTTAGGATTGCCTCATTTTTACATCCTATGCCCTCTGCATCCTACAAATACAGTAACACCTTTCTAAACCAGATATTTCCCATGGCAGGTGGAAAATGAAAGCAATTTATATTCTCTTATCTCCTTCATACAGTGTTAAAGCTTTATGCCATCTATAAATATACATGTTCAAATTTAAAATTTTCTTTTTTTTATTTGCCAGAATGGCATCTTTGATTTTAGGGGGCTATAACATCATTGACAAAGAATTCACATAGTTTAGAATTAAAATTACTAAGGTCCTAGTAATGAAATAAACAAATACTGGTGAGGTTCCCTCTTGCCATGAAATAGGCTTGTGTACTTATTTAATTTTTTCATAATTGAGGATTAAAATTTTGGAACACAAAATATCTAAAGCATTTGCATCACAAAATTCTTGTCACTCTATTAGGATGAGATTTTTAATTTTCAATGTCTTAAAATATCGTACAAGAATTCCAGGGTAGCATTGGTTTTATAGTATTAAATACATTTCAAAAATAAACAAATGTGTCTGTAAATTTTGGGATAATGTGCAAAAAATACTTATAAGCCTACTGGAAAAATCCTATAATGTATAACTGATTCCCTACAGTATATGTTCATCTTCAATTTGAATTCATGTACATAAATTGTGACACAGAGCTCCACATAACATACACGTGTTATAAAAAAATACTTATATTGTGAAAAAAGCAGTCAAAGTCTACTTTTAAAAATCATATATTTTTGATGGGTTTTGTGTTTTGTATGTAGTAATTGCAACATTATGATTTTTATTAACAATGTTGACATTTTTACCTTTGAAATCATCATGTGAATGAGATGTTAGAGCTGGAAAAAAAGACACCATTTTAACATTGAAGACATTTAGAATGGAATTTTATTTGCACGTATGGGTGCTGCATGCCCGAACTCTGATTATACTTGATGTACATCTGTCGAATAGTCATAGAGTCAGAACAGGGCTTCACCTCCTCCTAAAGCACTCCACTACAGGCTGATCAACTAAATCAACACTTAGCTTTGCTTGCTCTTACTGTAACAGACCCAAAGGGGATTCAGACATTCAAAATGTCACTCTGTAACGTTTAGTATCTATATTGGTGGTATGGAAGAAAGTATGCTACTTTAGATGAAGAATATCCTGCATAGATTGAATGGGAAGGGTCTCATAACGGCCATATACATGGAATGAGATAACATCACTTTAGACTGGGCTTATACCAGAGTTAAGTAAAACTGTTGAAGAAAATCTCTCCTACATTACCACATTTATTTCTGAGAATTTTGGTGGAACTGATAAACACAAATCAAAGCCACTTTCTATATTGACTTTAAATTTCTTATTTGAGCATTAATTACAAGAAATTTTGACTCTTGTTTTCTTCAAACTGGGGGTGGTCATGGAAGATGGATGCATGGGATCAATACTCATCTCATGACAAAAGCATCCAAGCACAAATTTCCTGGTTGGCAAGGAAAGTATTTCCTGGTTGGCAAGAAAAGCTAACCAGAGGAGCATTCTTAATGCCACTAGTGTTATTTCCTGTGGTATTTGCTTTATTTTTCTCACGTGGTTTCTACCATTAAGTGCCAAAAACCACCAAACACTAAACTTTCTTGCCTCATAAGGTCATTGTCACAAATACAGGCTGACAGTTATTATTCTTATTACTTACCTTCCCTTTGACCTTTCTTCCATGCTCTTTCTGAGCAAAGGAGACTAACTACTGAGCCTTATCTGTCTTCAGTATCTTATATGTGTTTTCAGGATATCAGCTAGATTGACACAACTGAGAAATAGCTGTAGGGTGGGAATTTTATGAGACTCATATGGATCTAAGTATGACATATTGAGATGGAAATGGCAGTTTAGGGGAAAAAAACAACCAGTAAGACTTCTGGAAAAAAAAACCAAAACTGTAGAAGCATACACCTGAAAAAATGGAAAAGCTGAAAAGAGGGATTTAGCAGTATATTTGCTGTGATATTGTCTTTGATTTTATAACAAGTCCATAATTCAAACAAGCAATTGGAATGTATTAGATGGTAAAGCAATGCTCAAGGCAAACAAAAGTTTCAGTGTCCAAAAAAATGTCAACGAAGAAACAACAACAAACCAAAAACCAAAACCTTTGAAGGGATCAAAATTATTTTTTTAAATACAAAAAAGTATGCTATTTTCAAAGTTTAATGCATCCATTTCCTCATGTTCTAATACCAGATTGAGGACCCTTTCAAGAGAAGGCAAAATGTAGTATTTTCACTGTGGTATGCTTCTTCTGTGTCTGCTTGGGTCAGAATTATATAAATCCATTATTGTGACTCTTTAGTTGAATACTTAATGCAGCAAAAGTGTTTGCCTTTCTCATAGATAGACTTTTCCTGACTGTATATCTGAAAATCTCATCATTATTTTGGCCTGTATCTTGCAAAACAAAACCAGACTATTCCTCTTTGAATTTATATTTTATGGCTAAAAGAATCCCCTACTCAAATAATACAGCCCCTCTGCCTCAAAACTGTTTAACACAGAAGTGCCTTTTTGTTTTCCAATTACCAGAGATAGTTTTTCAAGGCTAAAATTGGGAAAATAAAACCGTTAAAAAAACATGTACAGCTTCACTCTCATCATTGGCGTTTATTATCCAGCCACTGCCGTATACATACTTCGCTTGTTGCTGAGTGTTGAGTTGTTGCCTTCAGCTTTTTTTCATAGAGAATTTTTTTAGCTGCTCATGCACTTCCAATCCTTCCATCATTTCCTTTTTCCCCTGTGATTTGTCTTTTCATGTTGGTCTGCCTCAGTTTCTTCTTTTTTGCTGTTTTCATGTCCATCAATGTATTTTTTCTGGTTTAGCTTTAATCTTTTCTTTCTTTTCACTTTATATACTTTCAGAAAGCAAAAAATTTGTATGCAGTGTTCAAATATAGAATCCTAAAATTTTCATCACTTAAATGGAGCTCAAAAACTGATAAAAGAATGATCAGCTGAAATGTTAACTTTTAGTTTTAACCAGAACAAAGCAAGAAGTTTTTATTCATAGTTTCTTAATGTAATTACAATACTTTTCAGCATAACAATGTACCCGTTGGTGTTGTGACATATTATTCCACAAAAAACCCCATATTTACACTCAATTTCTTCATAGTGAAAGGGATTCAGACAACTTTATTAAACAGAGAATCAATTAGTCTTCCTCAGCCACAGCTGAATATGCTTTAAATATATCTAAATACAAGACACTTTCTTTCCACATAGTATAGAATTCAAATCAATGTCTTTGTCATTACTTCTGAACATATAGACACATGCAGATAAACATTGGAATGTTTTAATTGCACAATACAAATATATAAATAGAGCAACATTAAATCATTATTATTCTCTCGATTCAGGTTTGGGCTTTATTTTTTCGGACAGGAAGTACTCCTTACAGAGTGTGCATCAAATGACAACATTCTGGCACTGTGTTAATAAAATCCTAAAACTAAATCTCTACTTTTTTTCTTACCTTGTTTGTTCTACAAATTATTTTTAATTCCCTTGATAAGAACTATTAGGTTTCTTCACCATTAAATTGTCATCTTCGTAAATCAAAAATATCAAGGTTTGTGTGTAGACATTTTTCCCATTTTTCCTGGAGTGTCTGCAACTATTGATAGTATATAATACCTGAAAAATGTCCTTGAATTTTTTGCTTATATTCCTTTTTTTCCCTGTGCATTTTTTTTCACTTTTCAAGTATACAGCATAAAATATCTTTGTACAGACACTGTGCAGCCTGATGGGGTTGGTAATGAGGCCATAAACCCACATTTACTGCACAAGGAGGCAAGTGCTGCCGAATATTTTATGCTCCTATAGTTCTTTGTTACCTCACAAAGCACATTCATTTGCGTTGCCTTGGAACATGAGGGTTGGTGTTCTTTTTATATGTTTCTCACCATTTATCTTCTCTTGTAGATTATTACTTGGGTACATTTTCTACTGGAAAAATGTCAGCTGATAGCTTCTAGGCAAATAATAGAAAAGTCTGAGAAATTCACAGATTGCATAGTGAACTAAGTGTGTATATATAAATACAAGAAAGAAATCGATTATTCTAAAAATATTATTATTTTCTGATAATTATTACTATCTCTCACTTTGCTTTAGCAATACTATAGATTTGRTGTTGATATCACAGCAAATAGAAACCTGCAAGTATTTACCTAATAAATTTTTTAGGACTTCATTTAATGACCTCACTTTGGTGTAATATTAAACAGGAGCCTCATATTTTTAAGAACTATTGTAGAGAGAGTAATAAATGGAGGACCAAGTTATTAGCTAGATGTGTAAATTGCAGATTTCAGGAATATGGCATTAAAGGGGGAGGATGCAATTCTATTTATTGGAATTTTTACTTAGTCTCGAACTATAACAAGATTTATAGTAAGTTATGATAGAATTAAAAGATGTTCAAAGTGTCATGTGGCAAATTCGCCCAACTATGGCTGATTTGATAGCTGAGATAGCGTGAGAAAAGCAAACTGCAAGGGTATCTCCATAATTTAAAGCATTTCAATGCGCTGCCTAAATTAATTTTACTTTATTAGGGTTTTTCTATCTTCAAAGTAAACTCTTCAAATGGTATTGTAGTCCATTTAAGATGAAATTTCCTCCTGGCTTTCATTAAACAAAGCTGGAATATTCAATGCTTAACGTGACATATGGACAATAAACTCATAAATTTAAAAAAATATATAAAATATATAATATGTGTTTGAAAGGGTGCTAATGTCTAATTAAGTAATGTTTGAAAATTTTGGAAATGTGAATTAAGAATTTTGATTGGAGCTTTTTAGAAAATACAAAATTACACCAGAATGTGATGCTACTTTAAAGTAAATAGAGACAAACCTTGAGTCCTAAAGTGTGATCTCATCAAAAATCAAAGCAGGCATTATTACACCTGCTGTATATTGTGAAAGGATTAAAGCAGATAAGCAAGCTGATTTGTCAGCTACTTGACCCAAGAAAGTTGTGGATAGACTTGAAGTATGTTTGGAAAAAACCAATGATTCAGCACTTGATGTATTTATAAAAACAGTTAAGAAGCGCCACCACAGCCAGTCCCAAGAACCTGGTCCTTCCTATCCTCAGCTTCAGCTGGCTTGAGCACTGAGTATTTGAGCATTGATTTGATCTACAGTACAGGTAACAGACTCCTTACACTATCTTTGAAACATAGCTTTCAATTTAGCAGGTAATATTTAAAACCCCTTGGGTTTATGAGCCTTAGGATCTATATCAGTCAGCCACATGTCTATATGTTAGTCATTTTTTTTAAGATTTCTGACTTAATCCTTGTAACAGTATGCAGGAAAAAAGGTTACCTCCCATTTTAAAACCTGCCCCTATATGTTTCTAAAAATATCACCCATAAAGTTAAAAGTGAGAATAAGCTTTACACATGAGATCTACAAGTGCTTAATGCTAATTTACTGTACTAGAAAATAATAAGTGCTTGTTTGTCACATCTTCAGTCATTACTCATCTTCTATGCATTTTTTTTTGCATTAATGCCTGTTTTCAGCAGGAAGTAACCTGTTTAAAGATTTTTTTCTCGTTCCTTATATTTTCCAGTATTGTTATGAGACAGAACTTGCAGGGAAAATACTTGATTTGATTACTGGTCTCATCTCTGTATCCAGGGGAAGAATGGCTTAGACAGAGCTTGTCAGGTTGGCAAGACCTTTTTCATGCAGCAATCATCTCAACATTTTACTCTTCATTTATTTAATAGCTGTTATCACTGTTTCAGGCTCACTGGAAAGGTAACAAGTGAAGAACTTGCAGCATAATTCAGGTGTTCTGTAAAGAGACCAGAGAAGAGTGCTGGCTGGAGGGCAGGGAATCTTACAGTTTTCTCTGCTGTCACTGCCTTTATGATGGATTTGATCAGTATAAACCAGAGTTCATGAAACAGTATTTAATCATAATGTCACAGGAAGAACAATTTCACGAAGCCAGAGGAGAGTACATTCATATAATAAATGCAAATAAAGCAAAAGACAGTGTCACTGCAGGTTTTCTTCCTATTATTGCTAAGATTTTTGGACCTATTTATTTTTGCCAGATATGTATTGCATATAATTTTTTTAAAATATTCATACCATAAACTGAATAGTTTGTCCTGCTGTATAATTTGTTGATTATAGGCCTTGCTATTTTTTTTCCTGTTTCTAGGGGAAAGTAGATATTTTTGCAGAATCACAGAAGTATTGAATGTCTTGAGTTGGAAAGGACCCATAAGGATCATCAAGTCCAGCTCCTGTCCCAGCACAGGACAATCCCAAGAGTCACACTATGTTCCTGAGAGCATTGTTCAAGAGCTTCTTGAACTTGGGCAGGCTTGGTGCTCTGACTGCTTCCTTGGCGAGCCTGTTYTAGTGCCCAACCACCCTCTGGGTAAAGAACCTTTTCCTGATATCCAACCTACACCTCCCCTGACACAGCTTGAGGCCGTCTCCTCAGTTCCTGTCACTGTCACCACAGAGAAGAGATCAGGGTCTGCCCCTCCTCTTCCCCTCACAAGGAGCTGTAACTGCAGTGAGGTTTCCCCTCAGTCTCCTCCAGGCTGAACAGACCAAGTGCCCTCATCTGCTCCTCATACAGCTTCTCCTCAAAGCCTTTCACCATCTTTTCAGTCCTCATTTGGCCTTACTCTAATAGCTTACTATCTGTTGCATTGTGGTGTCCAAAACTATCCCCAGCACTCAAGGTGAGGCCCCCTCAGTGCAGGGCAGAGAATTCAAGGCAAGGTCTCATCAGTGCAGGGCAGAATAACTGAGCAGCAGAATCTTCCTTGTCAAATTTTTTAATGTGATGGCCCTATGCGGATTTTAAACATTAGATGTGGTCTGAGTCAGAATAAACTTGTGATATTGCAGAAGTTGTGCCTTCACATAGATCAGGAGGAATTTAGTCCAGTTCTCTGTGGAAAAAAAGAAGAGATTATTGATCAGACTCTTGAAAATAAATTAAAAATATATTAAAAAAAATAGCAGTAGGAAAATGATCAGTAGGAAATTTTAGTGTGATTCTATAATAATGATGTTTCTTGTTTTCTGCCTGCTTATTATTTGAATAGAAAACTGGTTGTTTTATTTATGATATTTGGTTAAGTGAAATTTTGTACTATTGCTGTATGGCTGAGTTTCAGTAAATTCATGAGTAAAACCAAGTCTGTGTTCAAAAGTATTCTAAAACTTACTGGCATTTTTTTTCCAATGTTGCATGTATTTCAAGGCGATGTATACTGTTTCTACTTGAGTGTATACTGGTATTTACTGTTGGTTTTATACATAAATGCAATTTGTCAAGTTTAATCATTCAAGGAATTGTGGAATTTTTTAGACTGGAAAATACCTTTAAGGTCCTTCAGTCCAACTGTTAACTCAGCACTGCCAAGCCTACCCTTAAACCATGTCTCCAGCACATCCATGCATCCTTAAATGCCTCCAGGAATGCTAATTCAGCCATATCTCTGGGCAGCCTGGTCAAATGCTTGACCACCCTTTCAGTGAAGAAATTTTTCCTGATATTCAATCTAAATCTCACCTGGCACAACTTGAGGCCTTTTCTTCTTGTACTGTTGTTTGTTACCTGGGGCATCAACCCGTACCTGTCCACAGCTTCCTTTTAAACAATTGTAGAGAGTGATGAGGTCTCCTGTGAGCTTCATTTCATCCAGACAAAACAACTCCAGCTCCCTCAGCCATTCCTCATTAGACATTGATATATTTAATGACAAATAATAACCTTTGTGCATGACAAAATTTCTTAAAATTTACTACTGGTTTCTTTTATTGAAAAGCTATATGTAATGGTGAAATCAAAAATGCTGTATGAAATTTCACATCTGATTAAATTATCATCTCAAAGAAATCTGACTTTGTTGAGATAAAGCAATTCCAATAATAATTCTCAATTTGTTAAAGATCATAGATTAATTACCTCTCATTTAGTAACTGGAATCTATTTTCTTTCACTTTCCATTTAATGGACTCTGTTGATTTAATGGATAAACAAGGTCTATTTTTTTTAAACATTTTTAGTGGATTTTATTAATTGTAATTTTACCGTGTAGCCTAAAGCTCATGTATTTCCCAGCTTGTTTTATTAGTCTCTGGGTGCTCATGTTCACAGACTTTAATCAGTGTTTAAATCACAAAACAATATACTGATTTGGTCTTTAGAGATGTGGGGCATCCTCTTGCTTAAAATTGTTTAAGGGGTTAATGTATCTGCATGGAGCTGTTGTCACTATTGTGCTCTCAAAGGCCTTCTCTTTGCACCTTTCATCATGTCTTAGGGCTATAGCAACACCTCTATTATATTAAAGGAAGCAGACATATTAAGATCTGTGTAGTAATTCCACTGATGCACATAGGAGGGAACCACTGGACAAGTTCCTACGTTGGGAATGGGGCACGGTGATGAAGCTTTTTTTCCAGGACATGGGAAGGCATTCAATTTTTCAATTGTCTTGCTAAGAAAAGGGAAAATAGAGCCTAAAGCATCTCTGGCAGTTTATGACATAAAAATTAAAATCACAATGGGGGTAAGCATGCCTTTTGAGATTTTCATGCCTTTCAGAAAGAGGAAGCACCTGTTACAATGATCATCCCTTTCCTTTTAAGATGACAAGTAAGAACATGGATTTCACAGCATGGTTTTCCTCTTCATCCCCATCAGTGGTAACTTTCCTCATCACAACAAAAGGAAGTATTTTTAACCTAGTGAGGAGCTTAGTAATTTAAATAAGTTATCACTGGAACATAATTTGCTTACTGATATTTCTGAAATATGTATAAGCAAAGACCTGTGCACTGTGGTAAAATATTCAGAATTGAAGTGAGGCATAAACAGAGGCTTCACTGCAAGAATGAGATGTAGGTCACTTTAGTTGCAATGAAAGTTTAAAATGGAGACCAGCTCGTTAGAGAAACACCTTTCTGCCTGAGAAGGAAAGCATCTTAGGAGGAGTTCATTCATCACTAAGTTCTCGTTTTAAATTTGGTGTTGAAATGGGTAGAAGACAATGACAGATCCTGTAAAATGTGAAGTTTGAAGCTGTGGAAATAAGAAATTCTGGACTCCAAGTCTGATTTTTCTCTTACGGTTGTTCTGTTTTGCAAAGCACAAGACCTCTCTTTTCATGGAGTTCAAGACTGTCATGGGGGGGTTTTGTTCATGCAGGTTTTAGCCTCTCTGCAGATGTCATTCTTCTAAGCTGTGTTCTCCATAATTATTTATTAGCAAAAATACCTGGCAACAAGTACAACTGTAGATAAAAAAATCTAATTTATTTATTCAATCAAAATCCAGAAGTTTCTAGAAGGAAAATCTAGGGATTTAAAGTAAAGATGTAAACCAGATTGTCTGTTTAACAGCTTTCTTCACTTCACAGGTACATCTTGCAGAAACTTACATCTGCAGAGCATGAGCAGAATCTCAGCAGGTGGAAAAATGAAAGGAAGATAGGACAAGACCCAAGTAGGGCCTCCAGTTGTCCTAAGAGACTAAATTAGGCTATGTTTACATCAGCATTAGTAGTACAGTGCACCACAAGCAGCTTTGTACTGCAGAACAATTATTGCTAAGGGCATGAGGTTCGCACTGTGTATATTTCAGAGTTTTAACTGTGAACTGTTTCTTTAGGCTGAATGCCTGTTACTGGCTGGAGAGCACCTTCTATCTTTTATGCGAAAAGAGATGAACCTATCTGCTTTGAGACTGCTCTGTGATGCAAATCAAAGCACAGTGAGAGCAGATGACTCGAGATTGTTTCTGAAGTGCACCCTTGATCAAAGCCTTGATGTGAATGTATTTTTAATCTCCTGGTACAATCATCATACACCCAGAAAAGCCTGACATTTGCAGACACGTTTTACATGCAGCATTTCATTGGGTCAATGGACAAACAAATGAAGACTCAGAAATGTCCTTTTAAGATTTTATATATCTTAATGAAATTCAAATACAAATCCCACACAACAAAGTAGTTTCAGAACCTGCTTTATTCAGGATATTGCCTATAATGAATGTATTCCTGCTACCCCCTAGTTGTTTGTTGGTTCATTTAGTTGGTTTTTTTTCCGAGGCAAAAAAGACACGTAGAGTATGCACACTGGCAGAATACATGTGTCATCTTTTAATTCAGACTTTCTCACAATGAACATAGTAATTTTTAGTATTGCTCTACGTTATCGGACGATTAACAGCCCTCTGAATGATCATTATTTTTAATTGTGGCTTTTGAAATATTCTATGTCTACAGTGCTTACAGTATCTTTCAGGAAAAGGTATTGCATTGCACATATTACATATGTGCAAATCTATGTAGAAAAGTAAATGCTTACAAATTACTTTTTTTCTACATTTGTCAGTTATTAAGTCTTTCTAATTAGTAGCCTTTCTGCTCTGATGTTACCTAAAGGGACAATACATGTTCATTTTTTCGTCAAATAACTGTAATCAGGGAAAGCTACACAGTAATTCCTGAATATCTGTCCTTAAGCAGATATCTCACTGCTAGTCTGATGAATAACTCTTTTAGCTATACTTAAAACAGTGAGAGATCAATTACCTGAAGCACCTTTAGACACAAATGGGTAAAGATCTACATTTGGGTGTTTTAGAGCACATTTCAATTACTGCACCATAAGTAATCCTTTCTGGCCTCCAGCTTCTGCATCAGTAAATTGTGGACCTCTCACAGTTTCTGTATCTCCAGGCAATGTGAGGATTTTACCTCACACTTTCAAATTACACAAGCCAGCTATTTAGATTTATACTGAATTCCAACCTGAGTGCTGTTTTTTGCAACAAATTTCTATTTGCTTTTTGTTTTCCTTCTAAAAATGAGATTTAAAAATCATTTTAGAGTGTGTGTTTGGGCACATCTCATTTCCGTTCAAGTAAATAAGAGACTATGTTTGCAGCATAACCACTTTTAATCCTTTTTTTTTTTTTAGACAAATCAAAATGCAGCTCTTGAATTGGGTTTAAAATAACATGGGAAGATAATGAGTGAGGTGGCATTTTTATTACTGTGCTAGTTTTATGGTAATTTAGTATAATCACTTGAACTATAATAAGCTTTCTAATTCTAGTTGTACCTACGCTGAGCCAGGGAATGAATCAGATTACTTCCAGAGGTCACTGGAAACCTAAATGATTCTCTGATTAACCAAAGTGATTGCAACATTGGGAATATTTTATATGTTCATACATCCATTTCTCAGGTACTAGACATTCACTTCCTTTCCTACTGACATAAGAATGATCAAGAATGTTTGTGGCATTTCAAATATAACAGAATGATCATAGACAATTTTAAAGAAATTGCAGCTTTTCATTTAAGCCCCGTACAATGCTAATTATAGTTCTTGAAGGTTTGTGATTATATGAGTAGGAGTTTGAAAAAGAAGGGCCAGAAAAAATGATTTTTTACAAGTTTTAATGAAGTTTTACAATAAAATAATGGCATTATACAAGAATTGTAATTCTTACTTGTAAATATCTCACACTAAGATGACTTTATCACTAGTATTTGGACTTAATTGTGTCAGGTCTTTTTCTTGTTCAAACAGTTAAGAAATGAGTACTTAAAAATCAATATTTTTAAAATATTTAAAAATTATTTAAATATTATATAATTAATTATATAAAATTTATTATTACTTATAATTATATAATAGTAATTATTTTAATTAATTTATTTAAATACATTTTTATTGTTATAGAGAGTAATTTTAGTAACTCAAATTGCTTAATATTCCCAAACCCAAGAAAAATAGGGTCCATTTCTTTTAAAAATTATATGACAGCTTTAATAGACATGGGCAATATTAAGAGATATCGTTTAAATATTTAAATATTGTCTTCAACTTTTAATTTCACTGTTGGACAGCTTCATCATATGGGGATCAAAGATTTGTGTGGAGTTTTTTACCCTTCCTGTGTTGTTCCAACATATCATTTTACTGTGAATAACTAAGTGACAGTTTGAAACATAATTAGTTCACTTCCCCTTCAAGAAATACCCTACCTTCCTTTTGTACTTAAATAAGATGCAGACAAAATTTCGAATATTGAAGATGTAGTCATAGCTGTCAACAATTAGGATAGTGATAGACTACTACTACTGACTATTATTTATTGATTTTTTTACGTGTTAGGGTCTAAAAACTTTCAAAATTATATGGATCAATTTTTAATTTTTCCCCCCAGCTTCTCTGTGTGCACTAGCATTCAGACAACCTGTAGCTGGTTTCACAAATTAGTGTTCTAAATTCAGAAATCCTGAGGAAATCTTCATTGGATCTGTAAGCTGAATCCTTGTGTCTCCATCTGAGGCAGAAACTGCTCAGTCTGTGTATGTCTTGTAACTCACAGAAATCTTCTCTTGGCAGTTATTGGCTGGTGGGTTTGAATCAGATTCAATGAAACAGATAGAAAAAGGATAATGGGTATTATTGACACTCAGGACACTGATCTCTCTGACAAAAGTACAACTTTTTTGGTGCAGTGTAAAAATGCTAATAGCACAGTCCCAAGGTCTCCAATAAGCCACAATGGCTGAATTAATCTCCATGAGCCATTTTCTGAGGCTTTCTACATATTCATATTTGCCCTTGGTTCATGTTTTTAGTTTATCTTTGCAATCACATAATGAAAAATGTTTTTAATTTAAACAAAAAAGTGTTATTCTATACAGAAATAGAGACAAAAAAGTATTCTACAACAAATGTTTTGTTGTAGCACTTTGGAATAGTCTTTTATAATAATGATGGACTGTTTGTAGTATTAGAAACAAAATTGATATATGCTTGCACTATGATTTTCTAGATAATACAGAATATATTGGAAAATTATATTTTATGCTGTCATTTCACACATTTACTTTGTCTGTGATAAATGTTTCTGTGAAGCTAAATGAAACGCCTCCTATATTAGTATAAGAAATACAAAATTGGTCTTATTACAGCTGTCAGATTGTCTCTAGATTCAAATATATTTTCATATAAAGTAATATGCAAAACACCTAAAGAATTATATGCCAGTAAAGATTTTATTGAAATCATTAGAATACATCTTACTCTCTAAACCTATCTATAACCTTTTTATAGAGGCACAGTATATCCAGATATAATTCAAGCATTTTTTTAGCTAATAAAAATATCTACCAAATAGACACTGATAGTGATAAAGAGAGAATAAAATAGTTTGAAAATGACATTATAGATTAATATTTAGAATTAATAACATTAGGGTAGTCTCAAATGTATTAATTTGAACCTTGTTTGTTTGTTTTTTTCCTTTTAAAAACTGATTAGAGGACAGGAATATAAACAGGATAATTCTTTATTAAGCCACATCTACATTTTAAATACTTCTTGAATCAATTATTACATGTGAACATTTTCTGTGATAGAAAAGTAAATGTTGAACTTTGAATTGGCATCAGACATATTTTATTTCATTCCACTCAGTCTTACTGGCATTTTATGTCTCTTAAGAGCAGGGAAATGAGAGGTGTGCAATAAGGCCATGTTATTGGCTGGTATTAAGTTCTTCCTTTATCCACAAACAAACTTGGTTAAAGCAAATGATAGTGGAAACCAAACAGAAAGAGAAGTAGTTGTGGAACCGAAAAAAAACCAAAAAAACCAAATGACAACTTGATATTAACAATTTTCTTTTTTTCTACTCTTTATTTTTTACTAGTGTCTTTTTAAGGAGTATCAGTGTGTACATACAGTGTGTAAGTAGTTATTTGCTTCTACCAGTAAGATATACATTCTTATAATTTCTTTATTCTTTGTTTATTTGGGTTTTAGAGAGTTACAAAGGCTACATATTTATTCAGAGCACCTGTTCTCTTCTGTTTTTTCAGAGGTAAACTTGACTTCTTTTTAGTTTTAAGACTGACCAGCTTTGAAAAGAATTACTTTTGTCTGCCTCTGTTTTATTTTTTATTTTAAGAAGGGATCGAGATTAATTTGTGTACAAACTTCTATCCTTGCCAAAGATTTCATATTAGTGTCTTAGCTTTCCACCTTTCTTATGAGGCATATTGTACATTGCCATTATGCAGCTTGTAGAAGTTTTCCAGAGCAGAACAACTGAAATGAAAAAAAAAAGAACAACCAAGCAACAAACTCTCAAAACTGCTTTGTACTCAGTTTCCTAGTCATTTGTGGCTGTGGAACAAAAAATAAAAATCTCCTTAAGTGCCATATTTCAGTTTACATGATACTTCTATCTTTCCTGAAATCTATCACTTTTGAACTCATATCTACTAGCCAAACTATTCAAGGAGTGAAGAGAACAAGAGTCCTTCCAAAATAAATTTTACAGATGTGTCATTTTAGTCCAAAAGCATTGTATTGTTGACATTACAGCCATGCTAGTTTGTCATATTCAGAAACTCCAGCTGAGTACTTACGTGATTTATACTTTTTCCTTCACTCAAATTTCTGAAAACCAAATGTTATCTACTATAAATATTTTTTAAAGGAAATAGTTTCTGTTTGGTTGATATTTTCCTTGAAGATTCAGGTCAAATTGGCACAGCTTTGCAGTTGAGGTCTCATAAATGTTGATTAAAGAGAAAAAAAGTCTCCCCATCTGTTGTAGACAGATGTATGCTCTTTTAAGGTGTCTGACTTTTTCAGAGAGGTGACTGATGATTTGTGTTCAGCTAGTGTTCTGTTATGACATCCATATCCTCTTCTAGGGAGCTGTTACCTGACT
This sequence comes from Cardinalis cardinalis, assembly GCA_014549065.1. NCBI lineage: Eukaryota > Metazoa > Chordata > Aves > Passeriformes > Cardinalidae > Cardinalis > Cardinalis cardinalis. The sequence continues at coordinate 6,088,105 of JACDOX010000025.1, read as the reverse complement.
AGCTGTCACTCATTCTGGAACTGAGCAGTACATTACGCTTTTCAAAATGTAATGTCCTCCTTAATGACACATTTCTTTCTCTTTTCTTTTTCTTATTTTATTTTTCCATGTAAGGCAATCTCTCCAATTTTTCAAGATCACTTTGCTTTCTGAATCTCTCTACAGAGAGTACCTCTCTGTACTCATATTCCTTTCCGGTGCAGAAACTTGAATATTAAAATACAGTTTAAAAAATGTTGAAATCTCTATGTATCTTTAAAATCTGAAGCTAAAAACACTAACTCCAAATAGAATTTAAAAATCCCACTAACACTCATCAATCATTAAGTATTTTTCCCTGAGGAATCAGCAGTTAGACAACATTTTATTAGATATCTAACTCATTAAGAAGTTGGACCACTTCAGATGTGATATCTATTGTGACTGAAACCATAAGTGTTCACTGTCTCCAGCTAGAGAAAGTAAGGATGTATTAATAATTTAAACTTTTTAGTTACTATCTTCTTAACAAAATTGCATTTCACATCTAGATGTGTTCAGTACTACAGCTTTCTGTATTGGCATTCCAGTTTATGTATGGTAATGCCAATAATTTTGTTTCATGAGCAATGTAGAGGTGGAAGGTGCGGGAAAGAGAAAAATTAAGAAAAGTGAAGATAAAAGAGATTAGCCAAAAGAAGTCTTCTACAAATATTTTTTTTAATTAATGCTTGTTTGGCACATGATACAAGTATATTTTAAATGCCTAAAGTCTTTACAAATTAGAAATAAGTAGACTATTTAAAATATTCATTGTTAAAAGGAATAAAAGGAAAGCAGCGATAAACCTTTCAATAAGTGACAAGAAAACATATTCAAAATAAATACAAAGAGACTAAGTAAAACTTAACTTTGGACTTTGGTTTTAATATAGTAATTTTTTTGTTGGTTTGTGTTTACAACATCTGGAAAAAGAGGAGCAGAAGTTCATTAGGATAAATCAGGTACTCTGATAGATGGCATTAGCTAATATTTGATCAGGAATTTTATTATCTGCTTATCAAAAATGCCAAATTTGCCAAATGGCATAGATTTATAATACAGGCAGGTGTGGCAGGTTTTATTATAAAACATTAAGTCACAACTTAAACCAAAATATAAATTTATATTTTCCCTCCATTTATTTATTTCAACTTTTCATGCATTTTGGTATCCAACTAATAGGTTATACAGATGGATCAAGGACCATGACTATGGGATGAGTTTATACATCTGTGTTATTTCTGCAAATAAAAGAAAATTATAAGTAGTGCAAACTGATAATGGGGAAAATAGTATTTTCAGATAGTAARTTTATAAATGGAAAAACCAAAAAGTTTTGGTTCTGAAAGTAATTTTATGTTTCCAGATGGTTTCTGGTATGCCATAGCTAGCCACAATGATTCTGATTAAAATTCCTCTTATTTTCAAAATTCAATAGATAATGCTGTGATAATTGTGCTTATGTAATTCTACTGCTTCATGTACATTTAAGCTATATAATTATAAAGAACAAGAACATATTGACATCTCATTTGGATTAAGCTTTTTAGAAGGTACACCTAGCTGTGTGTTAGTTAAGACACAGGAAAGAGGAAAAACAGTTTTGTGACAAATGACAGATTTTGGAGACAAAGGCCAGTCTACAGCTTCTCACATCAGATTAAGAATGAGCTCTGTAACTGTGTTTCAAATATATAGACAACAGGGAAGTTTTACTATAAAGATGGTACCATGATGTTACAAGTATTGATACTTATAGAAGATTGTAGACTTGTTCTGCTACAGAAATACAAGTAGTCATCACCATTAATCGCAGCACCACGGAAATGAAAGTAACAGTTAAGCAATATGTGTTAGAGAAATACAGGAAAATTAATTTTCTAAGGCTATATCTACTGTTATTTTTAGGAAACCTGATCACAAAATGGTAACTCAGCAAAAAGAAATAAAAATCTTGTTTACAGAAAAAGAGGAAGTACACAGTATGTTTAAGTAAAGTTAAGAATTAATTTTTAGTATAATTGAGATCTTAGCAGATAAATTCAAGAAAAAATATTAGTATACATCTAATTATCAGTGAAAAAGAATGGTTCATACAGAAGTCTCAATATTTACTATGCATGGCATACTTTGTGAGTATTAAATACTGGGTTTTCTTTTTCTCTGTTACCCTAGAGCCAATTTTGTCCAATATATTTCTTGACTCATGGTGAGTAATATATAGCTGTATGGCATAGCTCCTGTAAATAAAAAATAAACCCTCATTCTAATGGAATAAAAACTTGCTGTAGATACCTGTATACGATTATCATTGTACTTTGCAAAGATAAACAAAATTGAACTAGCCATAGAGATTTAGTCAGTAAGAGAAATTAGCTGTCATAGAAATGAATAAAAACAAGACTGCAACTCCCCACAAGAAAAGTTCAGACCGGGAAAACCTAACAAACACCGGTCCTGAGATCTTGAAAGTTGAGTGCAAATGTTGTGGCTTGTTACTAGGAACGGCAATGCTGCATTACAGCACTATCTGGTTACAAGATAGGGAGGAACCAGCGCAGAGCAGTGAAATCTTTGGAGGACTGACTGGGATTCTAGTGGTGGCTGGGTATATTGAGACTTATTAATATTGAGGGCTATTTAAACTTACTGTGCATATAAGAAAACATTCACAATATAAATAAATTACTGGTGTAATGATATTTGCTTGTCTTGCACAATATATTAAGCGGGTGTAAGGTTTTGTATGTTGCAGCTAAAAGATGACAGCAAATATTTATTTCTCAGAAAGAAGTCTCTGTAAAATATTTTTGAAGGATGCATTGTAAAAAAACGAACAACTTCCCAAATCTAGTGCAGCCGTTAAACATACTTGTCTGTCTGTGTGCATTATTTGACCACGTATTAATGTATATTGACCATGTAGGATTTTTTATTTTTACACGTAGGAAAAGCTATTATGTTTTGTGGTATTAATTATATTCTGAAGTCCAAAATTGCTACCTGCTAAGTGTATCTGAAAATCTGTTCCATGTAATATTACAGTTTCAGTGTCCATGTCTCAAGTGAGCACCGAGACAGTTTGCCCAAAGTAACCAAGATCTCAGTGTACTGGGGAGAAGGGATAGGCAGCACACCTACCGCTTTAACACCTGCATTTTTTAAAATTGGTGCCCACTGGGATGCTACACCAGTGGGAATGAGCAGATGTGTTTTTAAAGGGTTTAACATTCATACATTAAATTCAATTACACATCCACAGTGGGTTTGATTCATGCCTGCTTTCATGAATCCTTTCATTTACAGTTCCATGTTTCAACAGGCCTGTAATCATCTGTGCCTTGAGTGACTGTCTTGCATTTAACCATGTTTCTACTTCAGCGCATCTGAGTGTCAATCTCTTCCAAGATGTAGATGATGTCTATTTTGCATCAACAGGTGATGCATCCTGAGCAATGCAGGAAATTGTCATTCCTCTTGCTGCATACTGATATGTCAAATATCAGTCATAAAAAAACTGAGATGTTGAAATAATTGGAAGAAGGTGTGTTGGAAGTCCAATGCTGTAATCAAATTTCCTTTTATCATCCTATTAAATTCTGAAAGAAAAATTTGCAGATCCCACAGAATCAGTCTCAGATGGATTTTCTTTCTAGTTTTGTTACATATTTTGTTACAATATTATTGTTTAAATTGTCTGAATTTTTTCAGCAACTGAAGAGGAGAAAAGAAAAACTTAATAATTTAATTTTGCATAATGTCACACACCATGGCACAAAACTTGGGTGCTATATGATTGCATGACTTGGAGTTTCTCAGATGACTGTGACTGATTACTTTATTTGTTTGGATTTTTAAGTACATTGGGGTACATTGAGTTCATAGTTGTGTGCTTAATTTGGTTTTGTAAAGTTCTGTGATGTCATGTAACTGAAATAATAAAACCCTTTGTACCATGAATATAAAACATTTTGTGACACAGAAATAAATAGGTTAAAAATTATTGGTAAGTGAGAGCATGTGAACAAAACATCAGAAGATTTAAATGTTTTTTGGTTTGCCCTTCATCCCTATATTTTATAGAACATTTCAACTATTTTTGTAGAAAGAAGGTTTATTTGGTGGAAACAACCCTTTGCTATTGAAGCAATTTTGTTTAATTTGTACTTCAAATACATATTTAATGAGGATAGAAAACACTGTTATATAAAATCCAAATTAATTTTGCATTTCTAATTTTCAAAATCGTACTCATTGTTTCACTGTGAAACAACTTGTGCAACCTGATGTAATATTAAACAACTATCTTCTTCCTGAAATAATTTCAGTAGCTCTCCACTTTCATATTTTTCTTTAAGGGTGCATGGGCAATTGTGCCTGGAGTCTTAAGTACAGTTCTTTTATTAATTTCCATTCATGGCAGAATTGGACAGTTCACATCATAGATTTTTTATTATTCCTGTAGTCATTTAAGAGTGGTGGAGAGGGAGATATGAGCTCTTCTCCCTGGAATTCAGGGAATAGTTCAAAGCTGTGCCAGGGGAGGTTTAGATTGGATATCAGGAAGCATTTCTTTTCCAGCAGGGTGGTCAAACAGTGGAACAAGATTCCTAGAGTGGTCCTAGAGTATACCCCAAGCCTGTCAATGTTTAAGAGGGTTTGAAAAATGCCCTTAATAATATAAGTTAAATTTAAGTCAGCCCTGAAGTGGTAAGGCATTCTATTCTATTCTATTCTATTCTATTCTATTCTATTCTATTCTATTCTATTCTATTCTATTCATCCTACCTTTACTATTCTACCTTTATCTCTTCTGCACTATCTTATTGTATCCTGTCCTACTCCTAGCCTAGACTAGCCTATGCCTGATGACAAAGTTCATATTGCATGCATTGTTGTAAGTTCTTGTCTTAAGGCAAAAAAGGTCACCAATATGTTATTAAGCATAGAAGATGTCACAGAACATTTATTCCACTTTGAATTTCATTTTATCTTGTTAAAATTACATTTTTCATTTTCATTTCAGGTTTTTAAAGACTTAACACCATTTTTGGTCAAATATTAAAAAGTGGTTTTAGCCTTTAGAGATACTTTGTGATTTGCTTTTGTTCTGAAGTGCTAGGACACAATTTTATAATGATTTCTCAAGCTCTTTGGTACAATGCTGTTATTGTTGCTCAAGATCAATAAGTTTTTTGAGGAATAAACCTGAACATGATTTATCGAAATGCTTCCCTCAGCCTCCAAAACTGCATTGTACAGTCTTATTCTTCATATTTTTGGGATACAATTATATAATGCCAGTGTTTGGATTTATTCTAAATATAAAAAAATGCATGCAGTGCTTATATTATGCAGTGCTTATATAGTGCTTGTTATAGAGAAAAAGAAGTTTCTCTATAAGAAAGCAGAAATTGCAGGAACATCAGAACACTAGGTTTTTAATTAGCCAAACAAGGGAAAAAAGGAATAAACAACTGCACGTGAGGCTTTTTCGTTTGCAGATGTCATTGACATGCAAGTCAAATTTTAAGTGTTCTTGTATCTTAAAAGCTACTTTGTTTGGTCACTGGCCCAGCTTATCTCAAGTATGGTTCACATTGCATTTAATTTTCTAGACAATGTATCTTCATGTTTCTATGTCAGTAAGAATTTCAACAAGAAAATAACTGAGCACACATCTTTGGAAAAAAATCCCTAATATTTTGAATTGGTCCAGAAGTCTTTGAAATCCATCCTTAGAGGTATTCTTCCTTTTTTCCTCCCACTATTTTATTGATAGTGCAGTTTGCTATTGAGTATTTTTTTTTCTGGGGTAAATTATTTAAATGTTTTACTCTGGTTTGAAAGTAAGTCATATAATACTTTATAATGCAGAGGGAAAAATGCATGTATCCTTAACTACTATTCTCTTTACATTTTAATGGTGTTTTTACATAATCTCATTGAATATTCATCACAGATGATGTCTTAGCAAACTGACAGAAACTGTTCTGTTTACCCATTTATAATTTGAATTAGAGCCAAATAATGTCTTCCACCCAAATGTGTACTTACAGGGCATTATGACCTGCATATTCGAGCAGATTGCTGTATGGTTTTGATACTAATGACCAGAGATCATCTTCACTGATTCCGGTATATTTTTTATGAAATCAAGAACAATGCGGGTCAAGAACAGCTCTACTCAAGTGCTTATAAATGCAAAGACATAAAATCAAGGTAGACTCTAAAGGAATCAGCCTGTATCATTAAAGTCAATCATATTTACCATTTCCTCTTAATACATATGAACCTCATGGCGCAGGAAGAAAATAAAAATATTCATTATCACTGAGATGCAATGGACATTTTCAACATAAGTATGGGCTTTCAGAAAGTACATTGAGGTGTCAGAGATTGGATTTTAAAGCCAAGACAGATAGGCTTTTATTACCAAAAAGAATAAATATGTAAATATGTTTTGTGTTGTGCTTTTTATTTTTGGAAATTTAAACCATGAGAAGCATTGCTGAACAATGTTCAAAATGTATGTGCTGTCATCACTATCACTATTTTTATGGCTTTTGGGAGAAACAGGGTTTTTTTTCTCACCATGATGTCTAAGAGATGGTCAATATTTACTGTAGATGAATGTAAATATCTTCGTAAATCGTTTCATTAGAATTAATTTTAATGTTTCACTTCTCCTATATAGTTGTGGTGGGTTGATCTTGTCTGGCTGCCAGGTGTCCACCAAGCTGCTTTCTTGCTCGTCCTCCTCATCAGGCTAGGGGGAGAAAATAAGATAAAAAAGTTCATGGGTCAAGGTAAGGACAGGGAGATTGCATACCAGTTAGGCAAAATAGATTCAACTTTGGGAAGATTAATTTACAGACAATTAAAAATAGAGTAGGATGGTGAGAAACGACAATAAAAACTATTTCTAAAGTCAAAGTCCTCTGCACCCTTCCTGACTGAATGGTGAAAAGGTGTGGGGAGTATGGGCTGCAGTCAGTTCATCAACAGCTCCTCTCTGCCACTCCTTCACACTTGTACCCTGCTCTATTGTAGTGTCCTTCTTTTGGGATAGCAGTCATTCATAAACAGCTAGAACATGGGTCTTTCCAACATGCTGCAGTTTACATCTCCTTTCTTTTTTATTTTGTCATGTAAAAGTGTAATTGTAAATTGCAAAGCTTTTGTCACATGCTAAGATTCTTATTACTTCCTAGACAGCCGGTTGAATTGCATTTTTGTTTATGAAAACAATAGTAATAATAGTACATGGAATTATTTAGAAAACAATTTGCTTTTTATTTCAAAAGTACACTTGGGCCAACAAGGCACGTTGTTGTATATTTTAAAAATAGAGTAGGAAGAAAAACCCTAAAGAAAATGCAACTTTCAAAGTCAGTTTAAGTTAATCTGTTAATATGAATTCCAAAATTTCATATTCATAACTGCTTGCTATTCATAATGTAAGCACAGGGAAAAATTATTTACATGTTTTTATTCAGAATGAAGTTAACCTTGATGTATTTAAATTTTGTAGTCTACAACACTATCTAAAAACTTTCAGATTTATGTAAAACCTTAGTGTCCTGACAATTCAATGTCCATGTAATATTACTGAGATTTTATTACAGGGATATGCATTGATTCATAGTTCCCTCATTTTCATCATGTATATAAATATTTTGTATTTATAAATGTATGTACAAGCAATTTATATGTTCTAGCATTACAACTGAGTTTTTCTATATGAAGCATGTGTTTTCTTAGTACCCCGAAGATAGAATTTGTTTGTTCATCCTCAAGTGTCTGTTATGGTATGAGATGCTCAAGTATTCAAGATGTTACAGGCAAGGCTGATATGTGTGACACAGGAAAATCCATGTCCTTCTAGAGAGGTAGTTAGACAAGATGAAAAGACATCTTATGTGGCAGAAAATATCTGAGTGTGGGCATCTGAAAGAAGGAAACACTATCTGCTGACACACTGCTTCATTTTCCTCTTAAAATTCCATAAATACTAACTTCCATTAGCACAGTAAACATACGTGCTTTATCAGAGTTTCTAACTTGGCTCAGTATGGCACAGATCTTTCCAGTCTCTATTTTAAATAGCATTAAACAGTAGTTGTACACATTTCTAGTGAATTAATTTAACTGTCACATTGTGTTTTTCTGAGGCATTTCTTTCTATAAATATTTTGACATCTCCCTGTACCTTTGGAGGTTTTCCAGTGTTCACTTCAATTGCCTTTTGCACCATATAGTGTGATGGCAAGATGTGTCACCCTTCTAAATGAAATAGTTTGTGCTCTTGGAACTATTATGCCACAATAACAAGAAACCAACAAACTCAAGTACTCTTCTTCTCAAAGAAAACAGGTGTTTATGGACCTTTCTGCTACTATTCTATTGACCAACGGCTAGTACTGCAGGAAATTATCCTTAAAATAAGTTTCATAGCATTAGAATGCATGAAATAAATGGTTTACCCAACATGTTCTACCAAAAATAATATTTGACTTAGAACTACTTAGTATGTATGGATTTCCTATAGTTAATTTTTTGTTTAAGGTTACAAGTGCAAATCTGCTTTGTTATTTTGTTACTTTTATATCCTGGACATTCCACTGACCCACATGTCATTACAAAGGTATTTGAATTCCCTTTGTGAATATTGTACAATGATATTTCAGTTGGGACACATAGAATTCATTATATTTTTTTAAAGTTCCCTGAAATTTGAATATTTGCCATATATGGTTCATGTTTCACATCAAGTTTAAGTAACTTTTTTTAAGAATTTAAATTTTAAGAATTAAAATGTCAGAAAACTCTTGAGTAATTATGCTGTTAAATAAGTAATTTTCAAGGACTTGAAATTAATTGCTTTAAGGACTACACAGTAATAGTAGGGCTGAGATTTAACACTTTGGATTCCCACATAGGGCCCTGTCTAGAGAGTAGTTTGTGTATAGATGAATATGCACCCTTGATACTTAAACACTTCTTCATGTAGACCATTATTTCAAGATTCATATGCACTTTGAATTAATTAATAAAATTAACCTACTCTTTAAAGACTTTAGGAAGAAAGACAACAGTTAAATGGGGTAAACTAAGTATTTTTCTCCTGCTTAAATTTGTAAGCCAAAAAAAAATTGGTGTGCTCGTTTAATAAGATATACTCAGYCTTTATTTAAGTCAGAATTCTTATCTGGCAATTCATGTCATCTTAGTTTATGTGTAATTTGTTTTTAAAAAATTCTAGCTAGAGATTTTAATTTTCAAATTTAAAGAACAGTATTTTCAGACCTTGTTTTGAACAACAAAGTATTTCTAAAAGTATTTCTAAAAGTACTTTAAAATGTTTTGAAAAGTATTTACAATAATAAAATTAGCACAATCAGAATTATTTTTGATAAATGACAAGTAAATACATGCATGTTTTTTTAATTTAATTTCCATTTTTCAGTTTAAAACAAATGACATAGTGTTTCTTTAAAGCTTGTATTTCCATATTTGTTTGCTACTGACAGTTGGAGCAGCAGCAGGAGCAAAAATGAAAGCCATATATTTGGCATTTTTCTTTGGCAGAAAATGAGAAATAGATCATCCTACTATATCAGAAAGTTGTCTAAAATTGTCCAAAAGTGATAAATTCCAAACTTTTAGTGTGAACATATGAATAATTATCTCCTCTTGTGATTCTGCTTTTTATTGTTTTAATTTTAGCTTTCAAACCTAAATCAAATTGATTGATAATTCATTAAAAATATGTCTCACATAAATGTTAAATATTCACTGGATTTAAATTTTAATGCTGTACACTATTCTTTATACTCAGAAATTGTAACATATTTGTGTACATATCAAATAAACAGAAAAGAAAAAGGAAAATGTTTCAGTGTTTAAGATGGCAAAGTGAAATTCAACATGATGTTTAGGCACTGTAGCTGAAGATTAAAATCTAACTTGGCAACAAGCTGCTTCTCTGACTGAGTAACAGATTGTGGCAGCTCTGTTAATACTGAAATCATCATTATGGGTTTTTTTTTAATGTCTCCCTCTACAGAAGAAACTAAACTGTGACTAAAAATGTGCTCATTCCCTTACTGTGGATGTATTTAAATTCCTTAAGTAGATAATTAGTTATAGATCTATTTTACATAATTAACAGCTACTACTAAAAATGGCACTTCATAGTATCAAGTGTTTTATTATTCTCATTTTTGCAATAAATTCTCTATTTTTTATAGGTTTAGCTTCCAGCCACTGTATGACCATCCTTTTTATCCTATATATCAGAAAGTTCTTCCTTATTGGAGTAGTCTAAGATTAGTGTCAAATCACATCATAACTTTTTTGCTATATAAACAAAATGAGCTGATTTTTCTTGTTCTTAATGTTTTCTTCCAAAGATCTCAGATTATTTGACCTTAATTAACTAGCTGAGGAAGGGCTATGTTGGCTATGGCAAGTATGTTCCAAGTTATCTATGTTATCAATGACAATCCAAAGAAAGAAAACCTGTGGGGAAAATGACAATCTGTGTTTACTTACCTGAGAAATGCTCCAGGCATGGGGCAGTCACCTGATAATAGTCATTATAAAACAAACTTAGATTTGGATTTTTTTTGTTAGATTTTTTTGTATTATTAATATTCTTCTTCTTCTTCTTACTAATAGTAGTAGTAGTATTGTGATTTTACTTTTTTCCTCAATTTTTTTAATACTGTATCAGCATTTTTGGTTTTACATTATTACCATTATATGATATATTATTAGTGTTATTTCTAGCTTATCTTTGTTTAATTTCTACCAGGTGTGGCTCTTAGGTTAATTTTCAAGTCATTAGTGGAGGCTAAAAGGAAAATGAATTCCTGAGAATGGGGAATATAAATTACAATGTCAATATTGAAAAATAAGCAAATTTCTTTTTAATACCTGCTTTTTAAGTAACTGCAGTTGTTGGATAATGGTAGTACCAAAAGCCTTCAACATTTCTTTAAAATAATGAACAGAATAATCTAAGTTTTTTCAATAAATTTGTAGTTATTCAACAAAAACTGGAGGTAATAAAATTTTACAGGACAGGCCCTTGTACTGGCATCAATTTTTTTCATCTGGTTGGAGCCTATCTCAGCCTGGTAATTGCAAGTTATTAATTTTGCATCCTATTAATTGAAGCTTTACCCATGCTGAATCATGAATAATATGGCTGGGATAAATATTTTACCTTTTTTAAGGTCTTTGAGGGAAAATAAATAACTTGATTTACAAAGGAATATGAAAAAAAACCTTTATACTGTCTTTCACAATAAATCACCCATAAAATTTATGCATTGGAGTTTCCGAGTTTTATTACTATGTATAGTCAATTTTTTACATTTCCTCTTCCTCTGGATTTTGGCCATAATTACATTGCCACTTAGAAATTCAAGAGATATCACTGTGGGAGAGGTGGACTAGGGAAAGAGTGGAGTTTTGAGAGTTTTCTCAAAAAAATATTCTTCAATGTGTTCTCTAATACTGGCAACATCTTTTGAAATTGCTTCTGTTATGTTGTTCTTTAAATAAAACAGGTGCTCCAAACCTTGGCTTAAAGCTCTACTTTCAGAATCTGGCTCCATTTTTCTAAAAATTAAAAAAAAAATTAGGAATCTGAAAGACTATACCAGTATTTCCATGTTTATGTCTATAGAAAAAAAATTGAATATTTATGTTACTTTTAATATTTACATAGCAGCAGGGAGAAGATGCAAAGCAGGAAAATACTGTTACATTTGAAGGAAAATACTGTTACACTAAGTACTGTTACATTTGTCAATGAAATGGAACAACCGATTACAGTTGCAAACAGCTTTTATAAAAAGACTTTATAACTAACACATTTTCTTTTTATTATTTTAAAATTTCTAATCATGAATGCCCAGGACTGTTTTATTTTCTGATTTTAATGTATGCTACTGTAGTTTTGCTCAAGCAACAAATTGTCTCACTGTATTTTCTCATCTTTAAGAGATATTCCTTCAAGCAGGTCCTGGGTTGTTTTTTTTTTCTTTTTTTTTTGGGTTGGTTGTTTGTTTTTGTGATTTTGGTTTTTTGGTTTTCTTGGTTTGGATTTGGTTTTTGTGGGGATTTTTTGCTTGTTTATGTTGGTTTGTTTGTTTTGGGAGGTTTTGATTGTTTTTCTTTGGGTTTTTTGTTTGTTATTTTGGTGTAGATTTTTTTTGTTTGGGTTTTTTTGTTTGTTTTTTTTGTTTCATTTTTGGAGGATAAGATACACTTCTATTAGCATTGATGCTGTTTCGAAGTTGTTGACTTGGTCTGCTTGAAAATATAACAGATATCTTATGGGGAGTTTTCATTTCCTCTTGCATCTTAGAAAAAATTCACTGCTCTTGCCTAATACTTTCTCTTTACTTTGTGCATACATTTATAACATATATAAGAAATAGTAAAATAGGTCTTTTTAGTAGTGACAAGGACATGCGCACCTAGGTGTTTCGGAGATGTACAACTGCTATGTGCCCTATTGCTTCCTCCAGGCAGAATGTCCATGCAGGCATTTCCTACAACTCTGGTGCTGTTTTTATCCAGTGCTTCCAACAGCAATTATGCCAGCAGAAATATAAATTATGGGACTATCTAGGATAAAGGAAAATGTTTCAAATTAAAAACGAATTATGGCAAATTCACTTGTAGAACTTTTGTATAGGTACTTCCTTAGGCATCTCATATTTTTAAGCTTTTTCTGTTTTCACAGTCTATTTATCTAATAAGAAGTAATCATTCTGAATTGCTTATAAGGGAATTTTGTCTCATATCTTTCAGAAAGCAAATAGGATTATTCTTCTGTAAGAAGAATGTAACTGATCATCCAGGAATAAACATAATATGTTTGGATGCAATTTTCATATTTCCAGTTTTTCTAAATGAAAATTAATTATTTTCTTCATTTCATCTGTTCATATAAAGCATATGTAAATGGTGATGGTAAAATTAGTATTACTGGAATTTTTAATTGCAAAGCAAAATTGAATCTGGATAATCACCGCAGAGCTGATTTTTCCCTCCCTTGGTATATTAATCAATATCGTTTAACCACATATGTAGTATATTGTGGTATATTGTGATATTATTGAATCATCATAAGCTTTTCCTATGCTGTACTCATATCTATATCCATACAAAACTGTCTTATATTCTTCAATCAAACAAATCTTAAAAATTCTTCTGACAATTCAAAGCTTTATCAACACACAAATTGTAACGAAATACATATGGGTAAATATTTGTTTCACATAGTCATCAAAACTCCCATATAGTCATTAGAAACAGTAATTCTAAGTGGTAGTTTGCTCCACCGTAAGATAGGTAATATGACTTATGTCAGTCTCGCTTAAGGGCTTGGTAAAATTTTGGAGAAAATTATTCTGGGAATTATTGAAAAACACCTGAAGGACAACAATGGTCACAGCGAGCAGTTCCTCATGAGGGGAAAGTTCTTCATGTCCTTCTTGACATACTTAATTTCCTTTTATGATAGGGTAACCCACCTAGTTGATCAAGGGAGCTCAGTTGGGATCTTTTTGGATTTCAGTAAATTTTTTAATACTGTGTCTCACAAGATCCTTCTGGACAAAATATCCAGGACTCAGCTGCATAAACACATCATGTGATGGATGAGCAACTGGCTCATGGTTTGGACACAAAGGGTGACAGTGACTGGGGTGACACCAGACTGTGAACCTGTCGCTAGTGGTGCTCCACAGAGCTCCATCCTCAGCCCAGTTCCCTCGCACGTTGTCATAAATGAGTGGGATGCAGAACTGGAAGGAATACTGAGCAGGTTTGCAGATGATACAAAACTGGAAGGAGCTGTTGACGACCTCAAAGGCAGGGAGGCCCTGGAAACATACCTCAATAAATTAGAGTACTGGACAATCACCAGCCATAGAAAGTTCAACTTGCCATAGGAAAGCCAAGTGCTGGATTCTACACCTGGGATGGAGCAATCCTGATTGTATGTAGAGATGAGAAACTGGAATCAAAACTGTGGAAATGGACCTGGGAGACCTGGTCACAGAATCACAGAACCACAGAATGACTAGTTTGGAAGAGACCTTCAAGATCATCAATTTCAACCCATGCCCTAAACACCTTAACTAAACCATAGCACCAAGTGCCATACCCAGTTGTTTTTTTTTTAACACATCCAGGGATGGTGATTCCACCACCTACCCAGGCAGGCCATTCCAATATTTTATCACTCTTTCTGTGAAAAACTTCTTCCTAAAATCCAACCTATATTTCCCTTGGTGCAGCTTAAGACTGTGTCCTCTCATTCTCTCAGTTGCTGCCTGGAGAAAGAGTCCAACCCTCACCTGATTACAGCCGCTTTTCTGGGAGTTGTAGAGAGCCATAAGGTCACCTCTGAGTCTTTTCTCCAGGTTAAACAGCCCCAGCTCCCTCAGTCATATCTCACAGGGTTTTTGTTAAAAGTCCCTCACAGCCTTGTTGCCTCCTCTGGATGTGCTCAAGCGTCTCAATGTCCTTCCCAAACTGAGGGGCCCAGAACTGGACACAATATTAAAGGTGCAGCCTCACCAGTGCCGAGTACAGGGGAAGGATGATCTCCCTGCTCCTGCTTGCCACACTATTCCAGATAACAGGCCARTAGCAAGCTGAATATAAGTGAGCAGTGCCCTGGCAGCCCGGATGGCCAGCCCCGTCCTGAGGGGCATCAGGCCCAGCATTGCCAGCCAGGCAAGGGAGAGGATTGTCTCACTCTGCTCTGCACTGGGGCAGCCTCAGCTCGAGTGCTGGGGGTAATATTGGATGCTACAATATTAAAAGGACATTAAAATTTGAGAGAGAATCCAAAGAAGGGCAGCGAAGGTGGTGAAGGGCCGTGAGGAGAAGCTGTATGAGGAGCAGCTGAGGGCACTGGATCTGTTCAGACTGGAGGAGACTGAGGGGAGACCTCACTGCAGTTACAGCTTCTTGTGAGGGGAGGAGGAGGGGCAGACCCTGAGCTTTTCTCTGTGGTGACAGGGACAGGACCCAATGAAATGGCCTAAAGCTGTGTCAGGGGAGTTTTATGATGGATATCAGGAAAAAGGTTCTTCACTCAGAATGTGGCTGGGCACTGGAACAGGCTCTGCGGGGAAGTGGTCGCAGCACGAAGCCTCAGGCACATGGTGTGACTCTTGGGGCTGCCTTGTACAGGGCCAGGAACTGTACTCAATGACCCTTGTGGGTCCTTTCCAACTCAGGAAATGTTGTGACAGAAAAGTGCCATTTTCTTTCCACTGACTGTGAAAAGAGCAATTATTAGACTGAGTGCTTACTGTTTACGTGGTAAAATTTAGTTTCTATGAGTCAGATTAAAGGAATTCAAGTTAGTCCTCTTAACCCTCAACCATTTGAAGGTCTTTCCAAAAGATTTTATGTGTTAGCATAGAATAGCAAGTATCGTGGAAATGGAGATAACACGATTTTGTTTAATAGTGTGTAATATATCTTCACAATGTATCTCCCATAAAGGAATGTTTCTTGTCACATTTCCTATATGCTTAGCCAGAAGCTTAAAACTTTAATTTATGGTTTATATCCAATTACTTTTTTTTCTAACTTATTTTAGTATTAAAGAGGTGAACATTCATATTTGCTTTTAAATTGTGGTATAAAATAATTTGTGAGTCTAACCAAATGTATTATTTGGAGTCAAACCAAATGTATTATTTAAATAATACATTACCTTACATTTTCATGGAATATTCTATTAGGTTTTCTCCTCCATATAAAATAATAGTTGTATTAAAGGTCTTGCAGGTTTTTTTTGTGTCAGGAACAACTCTCTTTTTGTGCTGCTACATAATTTTTGCTTCATTTTGGCTTTATTAGTCTTGATTTAATAATGAAATTTTGCATGTTAACCACTGATATCATCTAGGAATACTAGAAGGTACATCAGAAGATGAAAATGTATATTGTTTTATCTGAAGCATATTGCCTGAAAATCATATGATTATTGTAACAATGGAAAACCAAGGCATGAGACTCCACTAGCAGGGCTTTAGGAAAGGCAGATCCAAGCTGATCTCCTTTTAGATGACCCTCCTAGTTGATGAGGGAAAGGCTATGGATTTTCTC
Source organism: Cardinalis cardinalis (assembly GCA_014549065.1). Lineage (NCBI taxonomy): Eukaryota > Metazoa > Chordata > Aves > Passeriformes > Cardinalidae > Cardinalis > Cardinalis cardinalis. Next base: position 6,071,929 of record JACDOX010000025.1, on the reverse strand, counting down.
TGCCTGTAGGCTTTTCTTTGGGGTACAAACAAAAGCAACATAGTACAATGTAAATATCACCTAATCTAGTGGAGTAAGTTCCTCTCTACAGTTCATTGTACAAGACTTTTCCAATTCCAACACAGAAATGAGGTGGCCTGGCTTTCTTTTTTAATACTGAGAAAGTTTAAACAACTAGCTTAGCTTGGATGATGCTTTTTTAGAGAGCTGAAATTTGATTGAGATGCATTCTGTCTTGATGATCACATAGCAATACATTTAAGTGGATGGAAAGCACTGTTTTTCCATGTGTTTCTTCCAAAAAGGGAGCATGATAAAGCTTGTGCTGAAAACTCAAATCTGACCCAAATGTTGTTTCTAACCACAAAACAGAAGAAAAATTAACTGCATCGCATGAAATGGCTGATATTGTCTGAGAGCTTATCCAGGAATATCTCTAAAAGTTAGTATAAAGATAAAATGAATAATTTTGTGGAAAATCACTGACTGTCTGCACTATGGTGTCAAGTTGTTTGCAGAAACCCTTTGTATCAAATTACAAAAAGGTGCAATGTCCTGATATATGTGTGTATATATATATAAGCTGCAACTGCTTGCCAATACTGAACTCTAAAATTGCTTGTCTTAGAATTGTTATTTTACAGAAACTAAGTCCCTTTTCGTACTTTATCTTAAAAAATTAAAGTTTTGTAAATAGCTTTTCAAAGAACTCTGAGAGCTACATTTGTAATTTTCTTGGCAATTCATGACTAGACATTATGTGGAATCACAGTTTAATGTTAGTAATTTATGCAAGAAAATTCATGCTTTTGAATTTCTGTGAACAGCCTCCTCCATCTTTTTATGATTTAGTAGTTCATATGTTCTGCCTTTTTATTGTATAATCCAAGAGATAAGAATGTTTTAATATACTTCCAATATTAGCTCTACAATTTTTATATAGTTAAAAATATATACACATACAATATATATAGAGTTAGAAAAAGAAAATAGATTTCTTGCTTCAATAATGAACAATTATCACCAGTTAGTGGTGTCTGGCATCTTTGTATCTTAGTATGTGATACTTCTGAAGCATTATGGCAGTGACTTGCTCCTAAATATGAGAAAATACAGAATTTTCCACTCTTGTGCTCTTTCTAGGTATATTTCAAAACTAATTATTGCGTCATCATTTGATTTATAGTAGGCAAATAATTCAATAATTGAACAGGTTCGATAACATGTGGGAATGTTTGAAGTAACTGAGTTATTTAATTTTAATAGGTCATAAAGCTTGCTTTTGAAGAGTTTGAACTGGAAAGAGGCTATGATACTCTTACTGTTGGAGATGCTGGGAAAGTTGGTGATACCAGAACAGTGTTGTATGTGTAAGTATTCAACTTCAAAAATTTTTCTTGGAAATTTGCTGCCATGTTGCTTCTTCCAGGCCAGGATATATCTACTTAAATTTGCAATTTTAATGTATGGAACTTGATAATTAATGTAAACTTAAAATTCAAGTACCGTCAATGAAGATTTTTCATTACAAAGTGTATTCCAAATAAAGATGATATTATAATTAGTAGCATCTTTACAGGTTTTAACATTAGGGATTAAAAACTGCAAATTGAACTTTTTAAAATAAAAAATAATGCTTCCTTTAAAAAACAACTACCTGCATAACTGTAATTGTATTCACAAGCAATTAGGGGAATTAAAAAAAATAAAAGGTTCGGATTTCAGTGAACAGAAGATACAGCATGTGTAAAAAAATAAGTCATTGATTGATTTAAAAATTGGATTTATGTATAAAGTTTTAATGAAAGGACATAGTCCACTTTTCAGTAAATTTAAACATGCTTTATGGAATAATATAATGTTATATATTGATGATATAGGAATTTAGATAAATCTGAAAGAAAATTCCAGATGAGATAGCTACTCTTAGTATACAGCTCTTCAGTACTGTATGGACTAATGGAAATAATAGAACCCTGTACAGATTAATTAATCTCATCTACCTTAACCATCTCAATTTTGTTGCATACGCTAATTTTTTCTTACTGCATAATGAGATCTTGTGTTTAACAAGATATTTTGGCTGACACTTTTAGAGGGTTAAGTTATCATGTGAATCCTGGTCACCAAACACAGACCAAAATTACAGATTTGATAAATTATTAATGACTAAATAAGAGAAATTAGCAGCAATTATGCCATAATAATATTAATGTTTTTATCCAACAGCTAAAAATCTGTTGTATAAAGACAGTATTGAACACATTTTATAAAAAGAATCCATTGTAGTTTTATATTTTGAGAGGGTTTTAATCCATAAAAATAATTGCCATTTAGTTTCCTTTACTTAATTATGGCAAATGAATGCTCTTAACACCCATACATTCTATTTTAAATAAACTAGAATGCTTTTGCTGGGAGAGATCTGAGGACATATTTTCCATTATATGTATTGGCTTATGAATATAGGAATTTATTGATTGTTAATATCTGAACTGTCATATCAAAGTTCCTAGAAAACTCGTAGTTTAATTTGGCTTAAAAGTATGATGAAGAAATATTGAATTAGTTGCTCAAAGGTGGTTTTCTTGGTTTGCAATACCAAGTATCTGCTACAATTGAATTCTATATTCTGAGTATCTGGAAAAGGAAAAAAAGAAAAAAAAATAAAGCAGACAAGGAAACTCCCTGTTTTGAAGGCTTGCACATTATACTAACAAGAAAAACATGAACTGGCAATGGATTTCCACACCTAGGTTTTTTTTTTTCTTGTATTTTGCAGACCAGTTGTATAATGCAACAGTCCTTCTGGTGAGGTTGATCTAATTACTTGTAGCTATGACAAAAGGGTTTACATTTTTTTTATTTTTTAATTGGGATACATTTTTGCTCATAGAGATTGCAAAACTCCTTAAGAGTCAAGTCTTTAAGTGGGAAATTTGCTATCCTAAACTGTCAATTGTTTTCTACACTGTGCATATTTCACATGTCAAAACTTGCCAAAACTATGTCAAAATTAAAACTAGGTGTCAATTTCCTTTTTTTTGCCCTTCCATTTGAAGCCATTTAGCTGTGACTACCTACTTCACATCTATTTTCCACGACTACGTGAAAAATATAAATAGAAATTTAAAATATTATTTTATCATATTAATTGTTATTTAATAAGCAGGACTCCATAATAACATCACCTCCTATAACTTTTTTTACCTTTAGTAACTTTTTAAAAATTCACTTCAGACATCCACTTCAGACATCCACTTCGAAATCTATCACTGACATTTCTAGAACTGGTACAATGGTCCCACTAGAGACACACTTTAATTCGAACCATTTCTTTAATATATTTTTTTGACTAAAATAGCAACTGTTTTATCCATAATACTCCACAGTCCATCCTGTAGGATTATGGTAGAGTGTTTGTCCTACCATCTTTACTGTAAATCGTATGTTTAATGAAAGTGAAATCTATGCAAATAAATTTAGCTGCCTTTTGGGTAGTAAAATTAGCATTACAATGAAAATCATTTGAGAAACGAAATTATTAAGAACTGAAATACACTTGAATAGAGGAAGGCCCAAGGACAAAACTGTAGTCTCATGATAATTAATAATGAATCTGAATTTCTATTGAGACAGTATTCTTGAAGTTATTAAACACTGGATTGTACCATGCATTATGAAATATGTTATACTTAAACAGCATCACAGATATGTGCCATTTCACTTGCTGTTCAGAAGAGTCTTCTGTAAATGCAAAGTAACATTTCTCATAAAACACTAGGTCCACTTGTAGATATATTATCATAAGAAAGTTCATAACTAAATGTCAGAGTGATTTTCTTATCAAAAATTTTTATTAGTTGGTTGTAATAACATCTGTTACATTTAATGAGCTTTGAGCAGCACCTTGCAGTTTCTTATTCATCCCAGGAGAATGAAGGAGCTTACAGAGAAGACTTTTCTGGCTAGATTTAATTTCTAAATTTCTCAGGGCATCTTAAAGAAGCAATACCGCTTTTCTTACACTCTTCAAGCTTCTGTTGGCAGACAAAATGCCCGAATTTCTGCAGAAATTATGCAGAATATCTCTGTAGAATCTCATGCATTTGATTCTAAAACTTTGTAGGTCTTCTGATTTAGTTGCAGATAGTCTGGTCTTGAGATGATTACAGACTGGAGTCAGTAACAGCATGTGTTGGTAGACAGATCTGCATTCCCTAAACATTTGATCTGCTTTATCTTCTATCCTAGTTGAAGGATGTAGTTCTATCTATATGGAGGCATTCTCAAGGAACAAAACCAAACAGAAACAACAATGAAACCCCAACCAAACCACCAAACAAAACAAAACAAAAAACCAGACAGAAACTATCACCACCACCACCAAAGAAATGACTCTACATTTTATTGATTTCTGCTTTTGGCTTCTTTTTACATTTTTTTTTGCAGGTGGGAGTGGGGGAATTGTTTTCTCCCACTTCCTTCCCTTCCAACAGTCTTGGCCCTCTTCCTATACCCCGAGATGTGAATCCAAGGAAGTGGTTGTATTTTGTTTGGTTCATATCTATCATCTATGTAGACCACTGGCATTTTGAAGGAAGGAGGCTCTTCCTATTTGATGAGTTTACGTTTTTCAGTTGTGACTTTTCTTTTCTTTTTTTTTCTTTTTCTTTTTTTTTTCTTGCTTGCATTCTGTAGAGACATTTATATAATTGAAAGTATTCCATCCTACTCATAAAGACTTAGAATTTCAGGGTTCATCTTATCTATGTTCAGAAATTATCAGTGTAGATCTCATACATTAATCAGATTACTGAGTATAAAGAGAGCCATTTAAACAGTTGTTAGTTGGTCCTGCAATAGGTTTACACATCTAAATAGCCATTGAGAAATTTTTGCACAAAACCCGCAAGTTTCCAGTTGTCTTTCAATGTATATGTAAACTTTACATTTTCTTTCTTTGTATATGTATTTCTGCAGGCATCTCCTAAACTACTTTTGTTTTTGTTACTCACTGTCTGGTGGGGTATCTTCTTTCCTAAGCTGGCTCTATTATGCATTTAAATGAATGTCCCAACTTTATCAACATTCATTATTTTATCAGAAAGAGAATGCTAAATATTCTGACTATACCTAGCATCACTTTGAAGCTGTACCGCTCCCAATTAATTTAGTAAGCAGCTCAGTTTTCAGACTAAGAAGCTGCTTTATTTTCATTCTTACGCAGGTCAAACTAAACAACCTAGCTATTTATCATTGTTTCCTGATTTTCTTACTTATCCAGGCTAAGCACTGTTTGTGTGTTTGCATGTGCTGAGCTATAATGGATTTTTGCTTTCCCTCCTTTTCTGCACCTATAGTATCACAATAATCAAAACGTTATTAAGGTCATAACTAGAAATCTTATAGATCATATTAGAGCAAACTGAGCCATTTTATCAGCGGTTCCAGGTGCTGTGTTTAGTAGTAATGAGTAAGCCCATTCTTCTCATATGGGATTTTGGTTTTAAATTTTATTTTCAATATATCTGAGTAAGAACCCAAATTATTGTAGATATGTAGTATAGTCACTTGTCCATAACCTTGATTGAAGACAGAGAGAATTCCTGCAACTTGTCTCATGCTTCCTCAGTTCTCACCTTGTTTCTGCTCAGTCTCTCCTTTTATTATGTCTTTGCATTTAAATTTTAAAATTATAAACATCTGGTTTATTATATTTAAATAGTATGTTTTTGAAATAATCCATACATTGTTTTCTTGAGAAATTCTGCTTCTAGAACATCTTATCTTGGTTTGGCGCATCATTAGTTTTACTTAACTGATGCCTATTTGTTTTGCATGTTCAAGACTGAGGGCTGGAAGAAAGGGAGAATTTTCTGGTTTGTATCTGATAAAAGTTTAGTTAGTGACATTCTACTGCCACTTCTTATATGTGACTTTTCCCACTGCTTTTTGTAAAACTGTATACTTATCACCAGGATCTGAATGGTTGTTCAGGACTAGAACCTGATTATGCACTTGTTTTTCACTATGAAGAAGCAACCTTTCCTAATGGTTCTTTTTGACACACAATTTTTTAGTATCAGAATTATAGATGTATAAGTGACACTACTGACAAGTGCTGAAGTTTTATGATGGGATTCACCAGTTTGCCTTATATGTGTTGTATACTGCACTGTACTTACCTATACAGAGTTATCACACRTTTCTGTGTGAGAAATAGCAGCTTCCCTGAAATTTGAGAGATCATTCTGGGTTATTTGAATGGAGTAAATGTGATTGTAGGAAGTTCTGGAGACCCAGGCTGTAAGGCATGTAAAGCAATTTTCTTCTCTTTTAAAAAGCATAGCAGAAAACCAATACTGATCCAAACAGGTGAAAACGAATTCATTCAGTCACTCTCATCTCTCACAACTTAATTACTGAATGGAAACTTTAGGTAGGAACAGCTTTATTAGAAGTGTTTAATCATTGTTGAATGCAGTCATTCAAAATATTTTTTCTATTACTTCACGTTGTTCTATTTCATATAGAATGGTTCATTTTATCAGAAAAACAACTGATTAGAACAGGATGTGAATAGCTTAAAAGGCAGTCTTTTCTGGTAGTGGTGATGATAGTAGTAGTACTAGTAATTTATGCATCTACAAATGACTTTGCAATTTATCCTACATGCAGACTCACTGGATCTAGTGTTCCTGATCTTATTGTGAGCATGAGCAACCAGATGTGGCTTCATTTACAATCTGATGACAGCATTGGCTCGCCAGGATTCAAAGCTGTTTATCAAGGTATGAGCTAAGTTAACTATTTTAAACTTATGTTGTAACTTACTTCATTATACCCCAAAAAATTAATTTCAAATAGGAATTTAGTCCTTTCACAAACTAATGAGGTTTTATGCTGTCTCTATTGTCAGTTATTAGTAAATGAAGACATGGATTTTCAAATACCTACAAAATAACTAAAATACTTGCAAGTAAAAATGAAATTTATTTTTCTAATACTTTTTGCTGGGAGGTCAATAGAAGCTACAAATTTCTAATATATTTGAAAAGTCCTAAATTTTTATATTTTGCTACCCATATCACATTGGATACTATTCGAAAAAATATTGTTAATATTCTAAGACCTTACTGGGGTACTTGTAAAACATATTTTCATGCCTCATTGAGAATCTTCACAGACCTAAGTCAAAATTAGTATGTAATGAAAACAACAGGACAGATATATTGTATATTATTGTGGAATTAGGAAGGTGTATAGAATTGTGGAAATTTAACTAAAATAAATGATCTAAGTTAGCCTCATTTGTGTTGCTTCTGTCTCAATTAAATGAGAATCTTTGCAATATAAATATCTTGGGGTTTTTTTTTGATGGTTTGAAATTCAGTACCTTCTGAAATTGATTAATTGTATTAAAAATACCTGATATCTCTTAGTATGCATTCATGTATTGAATTTTTTCCTTTTCAATAGGTTGTATAGACCTGCAGCTAAAAAGAGCTCTTTCTTATTAACATCTGGCATAATTTTCTGTTAATTTCCATGTTAATTAGTTTACCTTAAGGATAAGGGAAAACACTTGATACTATTTTCAATAGTATCTTATGGGCATATATGATGAAATTTATTTGATAATAATCTTGTCAAAATTAGTTTTGTACAAAAGATGCTGAAAAACATTGAGAGACTTTTCACAGTTCAGTAACTGAAAATAACTGATGTAGAAGAGTGAGAGTGCTCCTTAAACATTGTCCATAAACTGAAGTACTCTAAGTGTTTCACTTCATTTCTAGTTACCTTTCTGTTTCAATACCAAAACAGGCAAAATAAAGAATGGGAAGTTATGGAGATGTTAACCTCAAGTTTAGAAAGCTATAAATTTTTTGCACTAAGGACATTAAGGCTTGGCTGGGCAGGTTTTTAGAAGTAGCATCTGTGGCTGTGATATATTGTGAATGTTGAAAGGAACAGGAAGGGGAAATATTCCCCAGTGGTCAGCCAGCAAACATGGTGGTACTTCTCCACACCACTAGTTTTCTACTAGTGGTCTCTCCTTTGAGGCAGGTGGCTATGATAGCAGTGATTCGGGTTATACTGCCACCATTATTTTTCCCTAACACTGTCTTTGGGACTCACTCAAGCTCACTATTTGTTGTTCCCACTCATGGTACTGATTGCAGCATGATAATCAGATCAACTGTTTTACATTCATAGTTTAAGTTTCTGTGAGCACATATTGCTGGATAATATTTGAGTGTTTTAATTATTGTTATCTCCTTCTTTTATGCACCATGTTTTGATTTTCTTTGATGTGAACTGAAAATAAGGAAAACATGAGAAAGTAGGTGTTATTCTCATGAGGGCGGCAATCACTTCCCATGAGAATCCTCCATAACAACACTACTGAGATTTGCAGGTCAATGGCCAAGAGAATAACCATATGAGAAAAAGGACAATTACAGAGGCTTTTGAAACACTGTCCTAATTGCTCAAGTGTGATGGACAAGAGCTGAATGAAAAAGCAGGTGCAGTCTTGTCACCCTTCTCTGGCTAAGACATTAAGGAATCTTAAGACATTGTGCCATGCATTAAGCTTGTAGAGTTATTCAGCTCAAGTATGTTTTATTGCATGAGCACAATCACATATTCTTTATCTAATTACTCTTTATCTTACCCCTTCTTGTCCGTTCTGTCATGATTTTATCTCCTGTACTCGAGTAATTTCTAGGGGTTGTGTTTATTTAGAAAATATTTTGTCTTTAAAATTTTCATTTGTGAAATATATTCAGTGGAAATAGTGATTATAAAGTGGAGAGAGAGTGTTGGCAAAAGTTATGTATCTGAAATTTACACTGTTTCCTCAAAATTATGTACTTTATCTTCTCATAACCCTATGAAAAAGTTCAAAATTTTAAATTTTATATATCAGATGATATATTTTTTCTGCCATAATTTCTTTCTGGTACTTCTAATGTCAATTAATCTGTTGTAATTTCTGTATTTTTCCAATGATGTTATTTTATTTATGGAGTTCAACCTCTTACTTCTGGAGACTTTCTGCAAACACCTGAAGTACATAATGTGTGTTTTGCACCAGCAATAGCATCTCTTTGATGAGGTATATTGTTATCATTTGGCAGTTGGATTTTGGCTTTCAGTCTTGTTTTCCAACCAGTTGTGGGTTATTCTGTGTTTTTTTAGTTTTGCAAGTCAATTTCAGAATTCTAAAGTCTGAAATGTTTACAAGTTCAAAAGTATAGTAAATGTTTTAAAATGAAGGTGAATTATAGATGTTTTTCTCTTTTTCATTTCAATGGTCTCATTAGTCTTATTAGAATTTTCTCATCTTTTATTGCTGATGAAACTGTTAACCATCTGCAGTCTCAATACATTTCCTGCTTTAGGCTAAGTATAAAGTTTAAACTTTTATCCTGTCACAAGATGCCTGAATAAATCTCCTTCACCTTGTTTAGCAGTCAAAGAACCTGTCTAAAATTAGAATCTCATTTTAATTGTGAGAAAGTTAATAGATTGTGACATGTAACCTCAAGGACACTGTCTTTGTGATTGCAGTTAGCTAAAAAGAAGGCAAACTGCAGTCTTTGATRGCTTATACAGGTTCTGTAGACACAAAGTAAAGGGCATCCTTATTTGGATCTTTTTTCCCAAAAAGTTGTGAGTTTTGCTCAGGATTGGAACATGATTTCTCACCCTCTTGGGATATAATTTACAGCTTACTTATTGAATCTTGACTTTGTATCTATTTTTTTAATATATATTACTACTTAAATAATGTCATAGTATATAGAAAATTCTTACTGTAACTGAACTTCATCTCATTTTAATTATTAAGAGAGGATATTAATGATGCAGTTCACCTATCTTACATTATTAGCATGTCCACCTAAAAACGACATGAAATTATGCTTGTAAATGAACTGATGTGCATAACAGATTYTATGTATGAATAGTAAATTTAATCCTATTTACAATTTGCCTGTGGGATTAAGGTCAGGATAATGCAGCATGTTACTGTGACAGCAGGTCTTGTGGCAGTATCAAACAGTGGTGTTAGTTTGCAGTTGCAGCCAAAAAAAAAGACTGATAAGATTAATATGTGCCTGAATTTGGCTTATTCCACTCATTTTATGGGTGTGCCACATCTATATAAAGGTGCTTTATGGCTGCCAGGATCCAAGGTGGATCATGCAGCCAGCTGATGATTAGACTTCTTCCATGCTTGTGGTCCTATTGGCTGTACCACACTGACATAAAAGCACATGACAGCTTGAAGTTTTAGGTGTGAATATTTTATGACTTTATTATGCTTCAGATGTTTCTCCCATTCAACCCTGTGAACCTTTAATTATGATAAAAATATTTAATCTTTTGACTTCCAGACTTTATGATAACAAGTATAACATCTGTTTTATAACCTGTTTAGGATTCATTTTTTATTCCTGACTTTACGTGGTTATGTAAAGCAATTAAGTTATTTCACTGGCCTATCCTTTAGTTCATAACAGTGTTATAAAATTAATCTGGTGACTCAGTGATATAATTCTAGCATTTTATGTAATTTGAAGTTATTAAGAATTCTTGGAGATGTCAGGAAGTATATAAGCTCCTGCAAGTAGCTGAAAATGTCAGACTTACAACCTTTATTTGTATTGATGTTCAACTGAGCAGTTAAGCTGGTAAGCTCTTCATTATGATTGTTTGGAAGAAGATTCTTCTTTCCACTTGAGACTAGTAGAAAAATACTTTCAAAAACATATTTCAGTCAGATAACTGTCAGTTATCTTTTTGCATACAATTACTTTATATAGCCATGTAAAGTATTAGTAAACCTTAAATCAGTGCAGTTTTTTACAAAAAAATAACAACCTTATAAATCCTATTACAGTACCAATATTGATATAAAACTTTGTTACTGCTTGGAGGATTAATAAAACATGTGCTGAAAAAATAAACTAAATTAGACTTTCACAATTGGACATGCACACAGGGAAATCATTATTTACAGTGTAATGCTTGGAAAGAAAACAGATATAAGTAATTCAGTGAAAACGCTGAGTTTCTTTTGCTTTAACCTATTCCCTCTTTCGTAAGTTTAACATATATTACGTTTTATTCTTGTATTAGGTTTGTATGTATTATAATTTAGAACATTATTCAAATGTGTCTTTTTGGAGTACAGGCAATAAATATGTTTCATGTGAATATTTTTGTTTATTAAAGCTACTTGGATCTGTGAAGAACTGTCAGAGTTCCATCATAATACTGTATGATTGAATCTGTTTGTAGTGATACAAAGGGCAGGTTAGTTTTTTGGATGGACAAATGTCAGTCACTTAATTTCTGCCACAGTGTATTATTAATCATTTTCAGAAGCTTTCCTATGTTTTTGTCTGACCTTTTTAGAGTATACTGTTCAGATAAGCCTAGAACAGGCATTTTTCCTTTACATCATAACTGAATTTTCTTTCAAAAAATAAATAGTACCACCAGTAGGTTGCTAATAGAGTGAAAAGAGGCACACTAAGTTACTGAAAATTACTGCAGCAGTTTCAAAGAAATTTTGAGTAGTGGGAATGTGTTTGCTTGAGTTTTGTATAATATTTTGGGTGGCAGACAGGACACACTTTTCATCTAGAAAATACACATGAGCCTGAGGAACATAATATAATAGTTATATGCTTTAACTTGTTGAGTGTTTTGCATATTTATATATTAGCAGACTGTAGTGGATAAGACCAAATTTCTGTCTCTACCACAATCCTTTACTAAACAATCCCAAACAGAAACTCAGTGAACAGAATAAATAGGAGTAAGCATGTAGCATCCTATAACCCATTCTCCTTCCTAAATTAACAAAATAACAAAACAAAATTGACTAGATTGATTAAAAATTTGTTAAGTTAATAATTTTTCCTTTTTAATTTTTATATTAATTGTGTAACTCTGCTTCTTATGTCCTATTTTTATTAGAGGACTTTTCAGATCTTGGTATCATTAGGCTGAGCTCTGCTCCACAGAAATACAATCAATGCCTGCTACTCATCTCAGTCAGCCTTAAGATTGACATCAATTTGTTCAGTTATGCTGTTTAACAATGTATTAGCCTCTTTTGCTATAGCCTTTAATGCAATGCATTCTATTGTGCCGATCATGGACATTGTCAATATGCTGCATAGAAGATGCATGATAAAGGAATTAAGGAATATCTTTATTAATGTGTCCATTATTTAAAATTCAGGATTTAAAAATAAACTACCCAAGACCTCTTGGAACTTTCCTCATTTACAATTTGATTAGGTACAGCCAACATATAGCACATGTGTTCTTAGTTATATGACATGACTGGAGCTGGGAAGCTGCTGCCTCCCTTCCCCTCCAGACTGCAGCTGTGTCTGGCTGATGACACATACCTGTATTTATATCTTTTCAGCTATTGATTTAACAGGTTAAGTTTAAAGCCTTTGTTTGCTTCTCTTCATAAAATTACTAAACATTGAAACAATACCATGTCTCTGAATAAGAGAGAATACTTATGTTTTAACTCAGCCAGTGAAGACCATTCTGTTGGTCAAATTTGTTTGGAAAGAAGTTTCAGATAATAATTAAACACATTCTGTGTAGAAAACAGATCAGATGTTTTTATAGATTTAATGATTTATATTTTTTTATTCAATGTTCATTGTTCAGTATGTTTGACCTTAACATGAATGTTTTTCCCAGACTTTAAACTTTAAACTTACCATGGCTTTTAAAAACCATTATTAACATTTGATGATTTTTTCAAAGACTAGGAACAAATTGTAAAAATAAAACCGGCATAGAATAAGATTCTTGTATCATATATTTGAGCAATAAATACAAGTAACAGATCTTTTGGAGACTTTTTTGTTTATTGTTTTACTTCTGACAGGTCTTTGTACTTTTTTCCTTCTACTGAAAGCAAACAAGACTTGGAACTGAAGAGTTTAATCTAAGTGTTTGAAACATAAATCCTAGTCTTTGCTTCTTAGCAGATACAGCTAAATTTGAGTGTTTGATCAACAATTTAATAATTTTAGGTAAACAGAAATAGGTGTTTTACCAGTTAAAACTTTCTTTAATTTTTTTGATATAGAAAACACCGTAGTGTATGCACCACAAACTAGCTGTCCATTGATGCAGCTTAAGAACACAGTCCTTTCACTCTTTAGGCCAAAATAATTCTCTTTGAGTAATTTGACTTATTTAATTCATAAAGTGATGACATAATCAGAATTTCCTGTAATATCTGCAACTGAGATTAAGCACATTCCATTCATTCATAAAATTCCTGTAAATAATGGTCAGACAGAAAGATGCATCATAACTAGACAGCAATAGATAGCATGTTATGATTTCTTTCTTTTTAATAAAATAATTATAGAGCATTTTATTTTTCTGCCAGTCTTCTGTATTTTTTTACTACAAGGTTCAAACCGTGAGAACTATACTGCCCCATCATTTTGAAGCCTTTGGATGCATGACACTCACTCTATAGTTTCAAAAATCCAGCATTTTATTTTAAATGAGTAAATGTTCATTTGTCTCTCCAGTAGCGACACTTGGTTTAGGCTTTATTTTCATGTCTATGTTACTTTAAATAAACAACCTTTTTCAAATAGTAATGAAAGAATTATTAAATTATGTTATGACTGACACACATTGGTCTGTATCGAAAGAGTCATAGAAACATTTAGGTTGAAAAGAACCCTGAAGATCATTGTGTCCAATTATTAACCTATCATTGCCAAGTCCAAAAATTCTAATATGGATGCTTTTTTTTAAGTATATCTATCACAGAAAATTCTGAATGATCTGTGAGAAGTGATGTTATCACTGAAGTCAATAAGCTTTAAGGAAAGCATTGTTTTAATAAGCTTGATAAATATTTAATTTTCTCCTCTAAGGCAAAATGCAATATTATTGCAGTTTTTCTTAAAACAATTAATTTGGAAACCAAAAAAAAAAAAAAAAAAATTTCACGGGATTTTCTGTGCACGTATGTGCATGATGTCGGCATACTAAGTTCTTTTGTAATACTACACAGGGTAACCTTATAAAAAAATACTAAATAAATATTCTTATTATAACCTGAAGAAAAAGATAAAATGACCCTAAGACACTGTACACAAAATCCTGCTTCCAATCAAAACTTTATAGTAGACATTTTAAAAATACATATATATGTATTTATAGATATATAGAGGATATTTCACATCTTAGAATAATTTCAAAGAATCTGGATAATCTCTCCCCTCAAAATTTACCCAAAATTTTTCATACTATGTTTTTTTTTTTATGTGTAATAGGATACATTTTATGCCACAAAATTAATTCAGTAAATTTTGCATAAACTTTTAAAATAATACAGCTAATCTTATATTTACTGTTATTATATATAAAGACCATGTTCTGTTTTTTAAGGTAACGCAGCTGTAAAAGCTGATATTCTTTGGATGAAAAACAGTGATAAAACCCTGAAAATAGGAACTACCTTTATTTTTTGAAAATGTCTATTAGATCTGCAAGCACATGCTCGTAAATGTTAAAATTAACAAGGTACGATAAATTTAAAGTACAGATTTAGCTGAGTAATCTACCTTAAATCCCTATGTAAGCRCTCTCCTTCAGTGACATTTTGACCTTTCATAACTACAATTCAGTCTTCTTTGAAAGTAGAATACAAATCCACTGGAGAGGATTAAATCAGTGATCTGAGGACAATGATCTGAGTGAGTAGTTTTGTATCAGCAATGATGAGAGAGATGGGGAGACTGAGAAGTGGTCAGAATCTGATTTTATTGTGGGCTACATATACTTATATAGTATTTTAGGAAGGCTAGTAATGTTTTACTTCAATGACTGGGTTAATCATTACATAAACAAGCTTATACATTTTGCAATATCCCTTGCTTGCAGAGCTTGATATAATTTTCTTTTCTGGTAAATCTTGATTTAATCTTCAGTTTAGTCTTGATTTAATCCCCAAAGTTCTGTTTGCTCTTGCCAAGGGATTCTGATTTGATAATCTTTTATGCCAACCAGGTCCAAAGTCCATCATGTGTGTTCCAACAGTTTTGCATGTCTTTTCATGTGGYTTTAATGGCCTTAATTGTGTTCTTTTCCTAGTTAGAAAGAAGTGTGTTTGTGTACGTGTTATTGTGGTTAAGCCCAGCAGGGGCAAGGAAGGAGAGATTCTCCATGTTTCCTTTGAGTGGCCAGACCTGGTGGGACAGTCATTCCATGGCCAAGATGCCACCCCTAGGGTTTAGGAGAGGGGGATCAGAGGGGCTCTTCATAGGCAGGCCAGGATATACAAAGGTACAAAGGTGCCTGCCCAGGGCTTTATCATCAGAGTGTTGGTGTATGACAGCAGTGTTCTCCATACAAATCTTCACCTGCTTTCATCCAAATCCTTGGAGTCCTGATTGCTGTCCACTGTAGACCATCTCCATCACTGCTAACTTCTCGTATAGGGTGTAAATTTATTTAGTAAAACTGGTTTCTTCGGAGTGCTGTACCAGAATTTAGCACAACCCACATAATGATATTTTTTGTATAGTAGATTCATTTTAGCTGTTATTGAGATTTTAAAAAGATCTGGAATTTCTTGTTCATATTAATTTTTCCATCTTTATAAGCTGGGCTAGATTCCTATTATCATCTCACTGAAGTAATTTGCAGTTTTTAGGATTTTGGTGCTCATTGGTATGGTTTTCTTTAAGTAACTAACACCATGAAAAGACAAAAGATGATCAGGTTTGGGTCATTAAAGCTTCTGCATCATTTGTACCTTCATTATAGGAGGTATAGTACATAGAAATTAATTTATTGAATTTCTTAAATGTCACTGTTGATTACTCAGTCACATGATTTCAAATGAAAATTATATTTGAATCTCAAATATTATTGAAAACACTATACTGGTAGTTGGTACTAAAGAAAAATCTGTGGGAAATATTAAGCAACAGTTGAAGATTTTGATTCTGACACGCAGTTTTCTATTAGTGAGATCCTCTAAAAAGAACATTTATTTCACTAAAGAGTGAAATAAATGTTCTTCTTCAGAGTTCTTCAGTACTTTTTATCTTTCCCAAGTCCTTTCAACCACTGCATGATTTATCTATTGAGCTCATAAACAGACATAAATTTTACACTTTGACTGAAATTGATGTGACATACTAACACCTCCACTCGTTGCAAAGTCAGCATATCCTTCAGAGCAGCCTTTCTTATATTGCTCTCTCATTTTATTAGCAATTTAGATTAAGGGTGTTTGTTATTCAGTTGAAATAATGGCTTATTCTTAAGTTGTTGTGAAATTTGAGAAAAACAGTACTTCCTAATCTAAAACATTATCAAGGACAAATTTCATTGTGCATTTGTGCATTTTGTGCATTTGGTTTCTTTGTTGCATATAGGGCAGCATATGAAAAAATCCATTCAGACTCTTTATTATACATGAGAATTGCTGAATTAAGTTATCAAAAGGTACAATATCTTAGCATTGTGTGTGTTTGCAAGCTCTGTTTGCATATGAACACTTCTGAAAACTCAATTTTACTCTAATCATAAAGAATTAACAACATTTACTAGAAAATGGATCATCTGAAATATGGAGTCTTGTTCTCAGAACATCACTTATAAAAGATTGTAGATTGAAGGCTTTAAAGTGCAAAAAGTAATTAACTACATCAAATGGGATATATGTGCAGGTGAAGTTGAATAAATTGAGTTGACTGTCAGTGAAAAACAGTTTGCAACTGCCTTGTGCCTTTACCTCTCCTCTGACCTTTCTGGGCCAGCATAGCAATGGCCAGGCCTCTTTTCAGTAGGACATTCTTCTTGAAAAGATTTTAAGGAGAATTTCCTTTACAATTCACTCGTAGGCTTGGCATTAGTAGTCTTTTCAAAGGGTCTTTATTTTTCCTTTCAGAGTCCAAAGAATAGTGTGATGCTGAAAGAAGTTTTGGAAAGCAGAGCACTATTCAAACAAAATCATCACAAGTAGATGCAAAAGAAAGCAGTGAATGTTTTGCAAATACTCTCACAGTATCAGTTGTAATATAAAAAATAAATGAAGCATAAGTCTTGTAAATACATATGTAAACTGTTTCCAGTTTATATCCCCATTATGCCTATTGATGTTTTTTTCCAATCATTTGAAAGAAAAGAGATTTAGGACTGTGGTAGTGTTCAGGAGGGTTTCGAGGATGAGAGAGAGACGAGAGCTTTGACTTCATCAGAAGGCTTGATTTATTATCTTATATTTATATGTATTACATTATATTATATTAGAAAGAGAAAGGAAAGGGAGAGAAGGTTTCTCCCAGAGGCTGCTAAGCTAAGAATAGAATAGAATAGAATGCACAACAACAGARCTCTGCCTCAGAGAACTGTCCTTCATTGGCTATTAACTATAAACACTCAGGATGGACCAATCACAGATGCACCTGTTTGCATTCCACAGCAGCAGGTACCATTGTTTACATTTGTCGCTGRAACTGCAGCTCTCAGAAATCCTAAGAAAGGATTTCTCATGAAAGATGTCTGCGACATAGGACCATTTCTTTCAGGTAGTGAATAAATTTGGCTTTGTTTCAATGCTAGACAGTGACATTAGCATGCGTGCACTTGCATAGCCTTCCTTGCAGAACTAAAAGTTTAAGTGCTTCAAGAAGAAAAAAAGCCAGAAGATACAAATCTTTTTCAATATTCCCTATGATTTGCAGTACTCACCACATTTTAATCTATTTGTTTTTGATAATTCCAGGGTCTTTATATTTGTTGCCACTTTCAGTTTTCTAATGTCTATATGACCTCTGAAACAGTAAAATGTTTTTATACAATCACCTTTATAGGGAACATGATTAAAAAGCTTTCATCTATTAATTTTTATATTGTACTGTATTAGCATGCTGTAGAAAAGGTGAATGAGTTTTGGTGAGTATCATTTCTCAAGTTTATTCAGCTTGCAACTGAACTTTGCTGGACTGTGTTTCCAAATATTATAATTTTAAGTTTGGTTCCAAATCTAATCAGCTGCTTGGAACCATGGCCAGAGGTTCCTCCTGTGGTTTTTTTGGTGAAACTAATATGCAGAGGAAGGAGGATGAATTTTAACAGATTCTAGCAAGAATCAGATGTAAAAAAAAAAATCAAGTTTTGTTTTTTTTTTCTAATTTTCATTCATTCACCTAATTCCATTCTTAATACCAACACACAATGTGCTCAAGAAAAGTAAGTGCAACCTATTTATTGGGATTGTCTTTTAATCTGCCAATATTGAAAGTATATAAAATTATGTGAGTATTCCTGATCTGTTTGCTTGCCTACATTATAGACTTTTTTTTTTAATGAATGGATTTTAATTGAATCCTGGTTACTCTATGAAGGCCACAGTTAAGCTTTGCTATATAGTAACAGACACAAGATTTCCATGCAGCAGTTTACTGGGGTTTTTAGGTTTGTTCAGTTAATCTCTACATACAAACAATATTCAGAGAGACTTTTTTACAGCAAAATAACCAATACTGTTAAATCGCCATCATAACACAACCTGTCCCGCTTCCTGTTTTCTTCTGGGTGTGAAAGTGGAAAACCAAGATGTTGAATGGAATTTTAAGACTAAGTCCAGTCTATCTAATCAAAGTCAAATAGATAATGCTCATGAAGACTCCCCTATGTGCCTCTGTGAAATTTCAGTTTTTAATTGCTATCACTGAAAAAACCACATGAATTTTTTGTTGTTTGTTAATTTATTTTTGTGAATTTATACTATGCCTACAAAATATTTACATGTACATATGGGTATGTTTATATGAAATAGCTTCCTGAATGAATTCAAAGTTGTGAGATTTCCTTTACTTATCTGCAGAGTAGTTTTGTGTTGTGTTATGTTTCTCAGAAAGTGTGTTTTCTTTAGGGAAAAAAAAGCCCTCCTGTTGTTAAACCTTGGCCATGTTGACATCTTTGGAAAGCGAAGGAAAGATTGTCTTGCTTAATCCCACCTGTCCCTAGGACACCACCCCAGAACTCTTTGGTGACCAACAGGACAGGAGCCAACAAGGATGGAGGCACAGTAAAAAAACATGAAACATGCAAGATATAGATAAGAAAAAAAGGAAATTTTCTCTAGATGGAAAGAATGTCCATGCAATAAAGTCTCAAAGTTAATCAAAGAGAGAAAATTTGAGATCTTGAGAAATTGTGCATTGCCAGAAAAAGCTAAGAGATGCTGGACTAAGTCCAACACTAGAAGGCAGGATTTGTCCCACAGGGGCAGAATATAAGAGAGGAGCGTATGGCCTAAAGATGTCCACACTGTACTAATATTCCTACATTCAGTTGCTTAAAAGCTAACTTTTTCTGTTTGGGCACTTACTGCTTCTACAACCGGCTTTAGAAAAGCGCTGAGTTGAAGCTCCAGCAAATCCACACGTGGTTGTAATCTTTCATTTTCTATTGTGATTCTGTACTTATCACTCCTGGTCTTTAAAGTGGAGGCACACCCACTGTAAGGTACTGAAGTGGATACTCAGGGAAAATAAGGTCTTCCCATCTAACATTAATTTTATTTTTCAAAGTTCTCAGCTGCCATAGATTTTGGTGAGGGTTTATTTTAAGAGTATGAGAAAAAGCAGTGCTTATATGGGTACATGTGCTTGAGAAGACTACACCCATAATATGTGTCAAGTTAACGCATCTTGAAATAGTGTGGCAGTGTTGTTTAGCTATTTTTCTGTAATATTTCTGTAATAAACTGTTAGGATTGGGATAAAAAAGTTTAGATTAAGCTAATTGAAGAAGTTCTATTGTCTAATGTTTATTCTTTATTCACATTTTTCCTTCAAAGTTCTATAATTATTTAATTGCAATTCATGTACTGTGTGCTAAATTAATTTGCTATGATGCCAGTTCTTAATTAGAATGCCATGTGCCACTAATTTAAAAGGTTCAAAGTCCAAATATATTGTGTCATCTGAGTTTATAATCTGAATAACATATTGTTTGTATGACATGGCACATTTTCCATAAAACCGTGTTAACTACTGGTAATTATATTTTTGTCTTTTAACMCTTTAGAAATAGTGGTTTTATGTTGGTGGTTCCATCACTTTCCTAAGGATTGGTGTTGGTTTTACAATCCTGTTACAAATTATTTGCTAGTAGCAGCTCATTGATTTTCTTCCTAGATAGCTACCAAGTCTTTCTTGCCAGGACTTAAGATAATTTTAAGTACAGATGTTGGAAGGAAACTCCCTTATAAAGGAAGATAAAGTATATAATTTTCCTGGTTGGAGGGGACCAATTTGATACACAGGTATTTTTTTAATTCCGTGGTTCTTCTCTCCAGTTTTTGAGACAGTTAATACTTGTGACCTTGCTCAGTCATGTGGGATCTCCATTGTTCTCCATAAGTTCTTGAAGATAATTGCTAGTTCCTTGACTGCTTCAGTTTCTGTACTGAATTTAATTGGGCCTTGTTCCCTTGAATATGTCTGCATTTTCTAAACGGTCCTTAAGCTGTTGTCTTCCTATTCTGCCCTTCTTTTAATTTTATTTAAATATATTTATCTAGATAAGAGAAAGAGTTCTTCATTCTCCTTTCCTGCAAGCTATTTTTCTTTCTCTTAATTTTAAGGATAATTTAATTCTACAAGTTTTGTCACTGCCTTCTTCCTCATTCTGTGGTTTGCCTTTTCACAATATTCACCTTTACCTTTCTGATAATTTCTGAGGCAGCTGCACTTCCTTTTTCCTGTGCTTCCCATTTTCCATAATATTCCAAGTTTATTTCCACAGGATAACTCCGTGCTAAATTTTTGTTCAGGGCACTGCTCGGTCATTTGTGCTGACAGGTCCTACTCTTTCTGGTAGTAAAGAAAGATGAACACTATAATTTGAACAATATCATGTTTCTTATCACAAAACATTAGAATACAAATCTACAGTGAGACCAAAAGCATATTGATACTTGACAATAATAGGTGTTTAAGGAGGAAATGGTAAATTATATGGTGATAAATTAAGAAACAGAATATATTCTGTTTTTAGTGATGCATGCCTTAAATAATTTGTCTCCCAATAAGATTTTCTTCCATATATTTGTCCAAAAACTTTTTGTACATACGTATTTCACCGCCCAGAAAAAGAGATTTTCAGCCTATTTAACTGGTTCTTATTTCCTCAGTAACTTTGATCTTTTGTTTTCCTCCCCTAGTTCTAATGTTACCTTTTTTAAATGGAAGAGCAGTACTACATGTAAAATTCAACATGGAAATGAAATTTGTGAATGTTTTTTCATGAGGACAGAATGATATTCTCTATTTTGTTCACTGTTCCTGTCCTAATAATTCTTGACAATTTTAATAGCTTACAGTTTCATATAATTATTTAGTATGCCAGAGCCTCTGTTGCTGGAGTCCTAGTCCTAGTCAGATCAGAACTTATCATTGTGCTTGCAAACTCATAATAATGATTTTTTTCCCATATTTATTTTCCTACAAATTTTGGTAATGAGTTTAGCATGCTTGGTTAGTAGCATGTTACATACATTTCTTTTGCAACAAGTAACAAAAAGCTTTTTCCTCATTGCAGTTCATATTTGATCTACATTAACCCGTGAACGTGTAAAATTGATTGTAAACAAACCAACATTTAATTTTTCTGCTTTCTGTAATAACCTCAATAATATTTAAGTACACAGTATATATTAAACTTAAAGCACATATTGTAAAATTTGTTTTCTGCTTTATTGTTTTCAAGGATTGTTATAAGATATGATGCAATACAGTGTTATTATTACCAGCAAGCCACCATATGCTATGATAGTGAACTGTTAGTTTAAATTGACTTCCTAGAAAAATTGAGGTTTTTTTCATCAATGTAATTCTAAAGACATGTTTGTTTTGGTTTATTTTCAGTATTGATACAGAATGCAATAAGGTGGAAGCAGGAAAAATTAATCTACTGGATATGATCTGTGGTCTTTTTGATAACAGCAAGGACAAAACATTTCCGAGAAAATGTGAGAGCCTCTTAAAATGCAGCAGGGAACTATATGATCTGTGAAGGCCTTATATTTTTATATTTGGAGACTGATAATAAATTGCACTGTTAAATTTCTGTGAAGAAATTTACTGGAATAATGATAAAATTGTGATCATTTATAAAATTGTCATGTAAGGCCATCCTCTTTTTAGTGGTAGGCCAACCTCATTTTAGCTTTAATAGCCACATTTACAGTGCAATTATGTGCTATCTGAAATATTTTTTTTGTATTGGTTTTGATTTACCATTCTCTTTTTTAGTAGTAGTTCCCATGTTCCATTGCAGGAATCATGTCTATAAGATTCCTTTTCTCATGTCCTCTTCTGCAATCCTGAGCATCTTTCTATCCCTTCTTATTTTATAAGGGTTTACGTGCTTAAGAATATCTCCTTTGTGGTTTTAAACTACATTAGGTATTATGACTGTTAGCACAGGGAGGAATGAGGAATAAGAGGAAATAAAATAAATCATCACTTTTCTCATATATGGAACATGAATTTCTGTGACCTCTTGAAGTTCAAATGTTAAACTCTCTTTTCTTTTTTTTTGGTGGGGTAAATGTTTATCTGCACCAGTTCACAGCTTCCCTTCGTCTATCTTGACTATAAATAAGATAATTATGAAATATTGTAAAATAATTAGTTTAAGTTTTCAAGCTATTGACTTCAACTTTCTGATAAAAACCTGAAGTTTATTTTATATCTCAAAAATCAATTTTTGCTCAAGTCACATGTGTTAAAAACACGTATTTAGTTTAAATTGTATTTATGCATCTGAATTATTAAAGTGTGAGATTATTATTTATACTCTTTGGATTGTATCTAGATTCAGATTTAATGATTAGATGATTCACTAATTGTCTAAGCTAGACTATTGGATAGTGTGAATGAAAACACAGCAACAGTAAGAATTTAATTTAAACTTTGTATTTATAATCTTGTAACAAGAGAGGAAAAACAATTAATTACTCTTTACATGAACAGTAAGTTTAAGAGCTCAAAATCTAAGCCATGTATTATTTTATTAAACATTTCAGATACCATAGTCAAAGTCCTTACATCAAAAAATACTTGAATTGCAATGTGACACCTTTCAAACAGTAGTCATGATACATATTTAAATGCTCAATATCACTTTTGAATCACCATATTTCTTCATTTGAAAGAAAACAGAGCAACAGAAATGTCTTTCAATTAAATTCAGATATGACCTTACAGTCAGAAATCCAATGTTGTCATTCTTCTAACATGAAAGAAAGTATATTCCCTGAAACTGAGTAAATATTTCTAGTTTACAAGCAAGATGAAAAGTCTGTTTCCCAAGGCTATTGAAAAAGGGTGCATAAAAAYCATGAACAATTGCATAAGATCAATATTAATATTTTGATAACCAGAGGGAGCTGATGTTTAAATTTAGGCTTGAGAGTTTATGTGCAAACTTCATGAAGTTCACTGAGCTCTAAGAACTCAGATCAAAATTTCAACATTGAATGAGTACACAGAATCATCCTAAAAGAACAGGGCTTTAATTGCCATGCTAAATAGGTTAGCATAGATTTTATTTTCATGTTTGTTCTTTTAAGAACATTTTCTATCCCATAGGATTTTTCTAAGAGCTAAATATAACTTCAATGGAATTGGTCTGAAATGTTCTCTTTTTAGCAAACTGATACAGGACATTTCTTAATTTATGAAACACAATAATCTATACATGTGTTGGAGCACTACAAACAAAATTGTTCAACAACTAAATCTGTACAAGTCAAACAGGTATCAGAAACCACAACGGAGAAAAAAATCTGTGCAAAATCCCAGAGGACAAAAAAGTTTTGGAAATCATTACACACCTACTACTCTAGATCCGAAGAAGGAGTATTCTTTATGTGTAAATACAAAACCATTATTTTGGACTTCTGTGTCTTCCCTTAGTTTTGGATTGTTAATGTAATGAAATGTGGCTTTTGACTAAAGAGAATCAAAGAATCATTTAAGATCATCAGTCCAACCATTAACTCAGTTCCCCAACTAAATGATGTCCCTCAGTGCCACATCTACATATTGCTTAAATACTACTGGGGTGGTGACTTAGCCACTTCCCTGAGCAGCCTGGTCTGATGCTTGACAACCCTTTCAGTGATCACCTTAGAGCACCTTCCAGTACCTAATGGGAGCCTTCAAAAGAACTGCAGAGGGACTTTTCATAACAGCATCTAATGACAGGGCAAGGGGGAATGGTTTTAAACTGAAGGAGAGTGTGGGATTCACATTCTCTGAACCAGAGAGAAGCAGTGAGAGAAGCAGAGAAAAGAATGATCAAAACAATTCTTATCTCATTTGCTGTGCCCATGTTGTGAAAGTGGAATGCATTGTGGAAGGTTGCTTACCTGAAGGGAATTGGTAATTGGATTCTGGTGTGAGTGTTTTGATTCACTGTCCAATTGAATCCATGTGTATGTTTATTGTGACGGTTGGCTGACAGTCATGGGATTCTGTTGGGTGCTTGGCAGGTTCAGTTTAGATGAAATATAACATAGTGTAATATAGTATAGAATAATGTAGCATAATAAAGTAATTATTTAGCCTTCTGATATCCATGGAGTCCTACTCATCATTCATTCCTGGGTCGAGGGCTCCCTGTTTCCGATAGGAGGGTAGTTCTAGATTAGATTTTAGGAAGAAATTCTTTATTGTCAGGGTGCTGAGGCGCTGGAACAGGTTGCCAAGAAAAATCGTGGATACCTCATTCCTGAGAGTATTCAAGGCCAGGCCAGTTCTGAGGAACTTGGGCCTAGTGGAAGGTATTCCTGTCCATGACAAAGGGGCTAGAAGTAGGAGATCTTTAAGGTCCCTTCAAACCCAAATTCTATGATCCTATGATGATTTTATGAATCACAATGAGTGTTGTCTATCAGCCTGAATAACTTTTGACTAGAGTAGATTTCCTGTAAGGGATACATACAGTCTTCAATTTAAGGTTTGTGAAGAAATGGATTCCTACATCTGGATGGAATTTTTCAAGCTATTTATTGTCAAAATGCAAATAAGACATCCTCAGAAGTGTTTTATAAATCAGCCGTATTTTCTGTATTGTTTTTATGTTGAACAAACACGCACAGACCCTGAATGTTTAAATAGAAATTAAGTTAATGTAATTATTTTTGAAATCTTTTTGAGTTATTTTGCTTTTAAATATAAAATTAATTGATTCAAAAATCCTTCTATTCTGTTTTACAGAACCTGAAATTTATCCGTCAGCTGTTTTTTTATGACATATTTTATTAAAATTATTTTTCCAAAGAATGAAACATATTTTTAAATGTTTTATTTGAAATTAGTGTTAATATTTTTAATTTGGGTATGGTTATTGTGCTTGAAAATAAGATATTTAAAAATCTGAATTATGTACCACTATATGCCCATATGGACCTTCCTGGATGAAGGGTGGTATATTAAGTAGAAAAAAGGATTTGGTTTGTCTCCTAAGTTTGGCAAAGAGTTTATGATCATTCTCATGTGCTGGATTAGTTACAGCTCTGCTGTCAGTGGAGGAGATGAACTTCTAAAATGTGATTGTGTATTCCGATTTTCTGTGGCTCCCCACATTTTCATGAAGTATGTTAAGATGTGCATAGCTGAAAACACAGGTTTTCGGTGCTATTCTGTGGAAGCAAAAGTCAGTATCTCAGTAGGAGCAGACAAATAGGAGCTATATTAAAGCATTTGTAAGTATAATTTTGAATCATTATTTATAAATATTCTTTATAAAATTTCTCTCACAATATTTTATTTGTGTTTTGTATTTGTGTACTGGACATTTTGGAAAATGTTTTTATTAATTTATACATTCTAACTTTCTGCTGAGACAAATATTTAAATAAAATAATAATGAATGCATCAGGCACAGCATCACTAGCAGGTCTGAAAAACTATTACATTGTGCCATACCTTTCTCAACATGTCTGTCAACAATCTGTTAATGACTGCTTTAACGGTGTAAACATAGTGGATTGATTTCACATGTCATAATTTTGTATCCTGTATCTTAAAATTTCTGTTTCTGAGTCAAGGTGTACACTTCTGCCGGAATATAACAGACTTTGATTTAACAATATTTGACAGCAAACATTTTCAATTGTGTTAAATTATGTTAATATTTAATTCAGTAAGTTGAATTTTCTTGTTATCTTGAATGTTTCTGATTTCATACCTTAGACTGAACTGTAAAATATTTAAAAACCAAGAACTTTATCTGTACTTTCATTTGAATCAGATTTACATAATTTCATTACATATGCAGCAACACAGTTTACAGAATCAGAAGTGCTTTGTTGTTATTTTTTTCTGATCAAAGGCTAGTTAATTTTTTAAAAAAATTGCTTTTAATTTAATAGCAAAGAAATGGAGCCTTCATTTTTTGATAAGCAGCCATGTGCATAGTATTTTGTAAGATGATTCTGTCACAGGCAATTAATACTTACGTTTTCTTTTCTAATACTTATGGTATTCATAAATTTCATAAGACATGAATTTTTTATAGCCTTATCTGGTTTATGTAGATTTGAGATCTACAAATTAAATAATTTAAGAAACAGAGCTCCTAGAGAATATCTTGAAGTATTATCCAAAATGTTATTGATTTTCAGCATAGCCGAAAGCAGTGGGGAAAAATATGGCACTAATTTGAAGTATGTGATTAAGAAATAATTCCTCAATTTTGTTTATATTATATTTCAGCTATTTTAACCTGAAATATATTCACTCTATTAGGAAATTATATACTTTTAATCATATTGTTGATAGACTTATAAATGGAATTGCAGATGTGAGAATTAAGAGATTCTTTCGTATGAGTACTTCTTTGTGAGAGAAATGATCTACATGTACTATGTCTCCATGGGTAGGATGGAGACTGTGGCTTTCTAATTTTACCTTCAGATATGCTGTAATTTGGTGCAGTCATGCAGTTAAATATAAATATTTTGTTATTTTCAGCAATGCAGCAATGTAGGTATGGAAGCTATTAGCTTGTGAAAGGACTTTAGATCCTAAGTCATCTTTAAGGCAGTTGTGCAGCATTTACCTCTAGTTCATTTTCAGCTGTAAATATTAGTTTATTGTATAATGCCAAGTATTTCTGATACTGACATATGAATTGATTGAAAATGTATGTTCCTTATTATTGCATTTGAATCTTTTGATATTCAGAAATAGAGAAAGGAGGTTGTGGAGATCCTGGAATTCCATCATATGGGAAAAGGACCGGCAGCAGTTTTCTGCATGGAGACACACTTACCTTTGAATGTCAAGCAGCTTTTGAACTGGTGGGAGAAAGAACGATTACATGTCAACAAAATAACCAGTGGTCTGGCAACAAACCCAGCTGTGTTTGTAAGAATTATTATATTTTTTCTGTGTTATTTTTCTGACCTTAACCTCTTGCATTTCTTAACCTTTGTGACTAATCAACAGGAAAATACTTCAAAGTACCTTGAAGATTTTTTCCATCATGGTTTGGTTTTTTTTTTCAATTGTCTTGGTGGCTCATTTATGGGGAACATCATTCAGTACTGTTTTTAGAATGTTCTTTACACTCATTTTCTATGTAATTGAACCACTTAACGCTCTTCATGTAAATGTATGTTGAATTAGATTCTAAATGAGCAATTCCTAATAGCAGAAAAGCATTCAAAAGGACTCTGTGGCATGTATAGTTTTTATTCAGGCAGTGCAAAACAACCTGCAAACCCACATAAGAAAAGATTGGCTTTCTTTTTTTTTTATGTGATATATCACAAAGGTGTGAATATGAATATAAAGAAGTTAGGAATATTGAACATAGGAAAAGTTTAGAAAAGGTCATTAGTTGTGATTTTTGTTTTAAAAGATAAAATATAGCTGTTGTTAAAAGAGGGTTGTTATGTTAGTTTTTATTTTTGTGTTTGCTTGGGTTTTTTTGTTTTTGTTTGTTTGTTTGTGTGGGGTTTTTTGGGGGGGTACAGTTTAGTTGGGTTGGGTTGGGTTTTTTCCTTTTCTTTTTTCTTCCTTTCTTGTTAAATAGAGCAAATCTTTCAAGTACACATGTATAGTAGGCACTTCAGTTTTGCATATTGTGTTAAATTTTCCTATAAAGAGTCACAAATCAGTACTGGATTTGACAACCATCGCAACCTTTGTGAGGTGTCCTATTCTGTTTGGACACGTATGTACTTTGAAGCTGTGTTGGTACAGGACTTAACAAACTGAGCAAGATTGGTCTGGACCAGAATAATCCTCAGTAGGCCTTGCAATGCT
The DNA here is from genome assembly GCA_014549065.1 of Cardinalis cardinalis. NCBI lineage: Eukaryota > Metazoa > Chordata > Aves > Passeriformes > Cardinalidae > Cardinalis > Cardinalis cardinalis. The sequence goes on along the minus strand of JACDOX010000025.1, from coordinate 6,043,538 downwards.
GAATTGTGTCTTAGCATGTAAAGCCTAGGCACATAGACAGTTCAGCTGCAGTTTCCTTGGAAGACTGAAACACAAGAACTTGGATTTCTTCACGGTGCTGTATTGCATTGGATTGCTGTATCAGTTTGTGTTGGCCGTGTAAAATATTTTCCTGTGCTTCCAGTGTTACATATGCATATGCCCTATGAAAAAGCATGGAATATAACATCTACTTACATACACTGACACATTTGAAGAGCTGAATAATGGTTGTCTTTTGTGTTAACTAATATTTAGTGAGTCTTACCCTTTCTGAACATACTGTACTTCTGCCTACAGTACTAGTCACAAGGTCAAAACTCTGAAACCAGTTAGGCAATGTCTTAATGAAAATTGGCTCAAAATAGTAACAAAGGATTATAGCTATGAATAATTTTTGGTTTTGTTCTATGCCATCAAAGGAAAACTAGGGTAAAACAAGTTCAGACCATATACTCTTAAGATTTCTTGATTCAGTCACATCTAAATTTCCATCGTTATTTACATCAGAATGAACTTTGTATACTGCAGACAAAACTAGCCCTTGTGCTTGATTATTTTGATTGTTAAATACACTTTAATGCATATTTGGAAAAAAAAAATCATTCACATTTGGAGATCATATTTTCATTTTAGAACAAACCTGCCAATTTTTTGCAAATTCTGATGCATCAAGCATTACTTTTACTTTCATGGTATTCACTACTTGCAAATCTCTTGCAGGCTCTGTTTAAGTCACTGAGATTCACTTGGGAGACAAAACATTGGAGAACTGTTCTGAAAGTGTTAAACATTTTCTGCTTGCATGTATAGTAGTTTTGACATCCAGGCTTCAAAATCATCCTTTTCCACAAGAATAATAAAAAAAAAATAGAAAGACAAACATTTATAAAGTTTGTGGATAGTATTTTGAGAATCTTATTGTTCTTTCCTTTAGTTTCATGTTTCTTCAACTTCACCACACCATCTGGAATTATTCTTTCTCCAAATTATCCTGAGGAATATGGGAACAATATGAACTGTGTTTGGTTAATTATCTCAGAGCCAGGAAGCAGAATTCATCTGATTTTCAATGACTTTGACGTAGAACCTCAATTTGACTACCTTACAATCAAAGATGATGGGATTTCAGATTTACCACCTCTTGGCACATTTTCTGGCAATGAGGTCCCTCCTCAACTGGCTAGTAGTGGGCACATAGTAAGACTTGAATTTCAGTCAGATCACTCTACCACCGGAAGAGGATTTAATATCACTTATACAAGTAAGAACTTCTGCTTTTTATTTTGTGCTTAGTTTTATGCTTTCTTCACAATAATTAAAACATATTTACATTTATATTTACATTTATATTTATATTTACATTTATATTTACATT
>JACDOX010000025.1:6008782-6042101 GCA_014549065.1 Cardinalis cardinalis | reverse complement strand
TATATTTATATTTATATTTATATTTATATTTATATTTATATTTATATTTATATTTATATTTATATTTATATTTATATTTATATTTATATTTATTTCAGGAGTAAATGGTAATGATTGTATAATTGCACTATTTTCAGATGTCTTCCTTGTATTCATTAGCTTATCTGAATCTTTATCATTTATTTACGTTAATTGTGACAGTGCTGAGGACGCATACTGCATTTATGCAGTATGAATAAAAAAGATGAATTATTTATTATTTGTCTTTTTTATTCACACTGCGTAAATGCAGATGCCATAACTAAAGTCCAGGTCTTTCACATCAAAGTATCCAGTGCATGTAATTTAATAAACTTCTTAATGGAACCATCAGGAATAAATTCATAAAGGTATTAATCTTAGATACCAAATAATAATTGGAAAAGCATAATAGTAATCATCAACAAAAATTAATAGTTGTGGGAAGTGTTTTGCTATTGTATGTTTTTCCTAGTTGAATAGGGTGGAATCTAAGAATACAAAGCCATAAGAATAGAGATCTCTTTTCTGCATTACACATAGCAGTTACACTCTGTAGTTTTTCTAGTGTCTAGAACACAACTGAACTGATGCAGAAGTATTCCCTATCAGCGTACACAAATTTGGAATAATTCTTCTATTGGGCTCCTGTCCCCTTATTAATTTTATGAATGTGCTATCTTTGAGAAGGCAATTCTCAAACGTACAAAGTTTAATTGTAACTGGACAACAAGTCCCAAAGCTGTTAAATGTGGACCTATTGGTCATGTACATATAGAGAGCTGCCGAGAAAATAAGTGTCTCCTGTTTGGGCTACCAGGCTAAGAAATATCTGGGTACAGATGGCTCTCTGTTTTGTTTATATAAAAAGATATTACTAAGCAGTAACCTCAATAGAAAACCAGTAACAGTATTGTCTTCTAGAAAACATTTTTACATTTGCCATAGATTGCTAACTCTCCTAAAAGTTTTATGAGTCATTCAAAGATGCTACTTATACAGAGGTTATCATTTTACTGAAGAAATTATCTTCTAAGGTTATAGAAGTTAATTGACAATAAAGTTGTCTTTGAGACCTTTTGCACTCTTTCTGTGATGTGTCAATTAAAATAATAGTTTTTTTGGCCAAGGTGTTTTTTTGCATTATTTGGAAAGATTCCCCACATAAAGCTGAAATCCATTGATTTCAATCTTTTTAAAGTCTTAGATGCCTGACTTGCTCTTTTGATTTTATAGGAGGGGGTAATTTTTTTCTTAGAAAAATGTCAGGAAGAAAAAACGGGAAGCCATTTCCTCTTGTTTTATCACTTAGTACCTGTGAGAGGAGGCCAATATTCACTTTGCTACAACTTCTTTCCATGTAACTGTAGGGAGCAATGGGGGCTCCCCTTAACCTCCCTTTCTTTGGGTTAAACACTCCCAATTCCCTTATATTAGAGGCAAAACAGCTGGATTTTGTCCAGGGGAAAATTTAGGCAAACTTTCCTTGTGTATCTAAGCCACATATACCTAAAAACTTCTGAATTCCAACTATGTTGCATGTCATTGGATTTGAAGCTTTTCATTGAGAAATTTTCTGTACTTTGAATTATATATTACTATGCTATATGTGTTACATATACTGTATTACAACTGAAATATTATTCACCTCCTCGTTCAAAAAACAAGACACAAAGTTTAAATGGATGGGTTTTATTATTGCTACTATTGTGGGTTTTATTACCAGCATTATTACTATGTTTTTGTCAGCCTTTGGTCAGAATGAGTGTCACGACCCCGGCATTCCTATCAATGGGAGGCGTTTTGGAGACAGATTCCTTCTGGGAAGTTCTGTTTCCTTTCACTGTGATGATGGCTTCGTGAAGACTCAAGGCTCTGAATCCATAACCTGTATTATGCAAGATGGAAATGTAGTATGGAGCTCCACTGTCCCACGTTGTGAAGGTAAGGGCACAATCTTTACTTTGCACCAACAGCTTGAATAATGACACTATTTAAATTTAGCTTACTTTTTACATTTTGTACATAAATAAGACTGCTTTACCTGAAGTTATTAATTCATCTTAACACTCTTCCAGTCAAGTGAGAGCGCAGTAATAGAAACAAGACAGCTTGCTTTTATATTCTTGGAATAAATTAGCATTTGAAAAATCTGGTTGCTATTGTTTCCAAGTTCTGATTGTCACCATCATTACTCAGTTACTGCTGTAATAGTTTTGGCTATACGTACTGAAGAACAGTTATCTAACACATAGGAAGGAAATAAAGCTTCTAAATAGAAGTCCTTTTTGAAAATTTACTCCTTTAACTTCCTCAAAATGAAAGTATACCCGAATTTCTGTGTGTAATAATATAACCAGCAGTACACACATTTCTGAGAAATATAGTGAAAACCACAGCTATGTTTAATATCCATTATATTGCCAAAAAATTTCATATTTTTTTGCTTTCCATTCTTAGGTGAATAAATAGACTAAGATGATATCTACTGAGGTTTAAAACTCTCCTTAGAATGAAATACAGTAAGAAGAATTGCTTGATGCTTAACTGATAGGTCTAAAGTCAAGGCGGATGAGTGCRTTTAATAAAAGCCTAAAGTATGTTTTTTTTAAAACTCATGTTCAAAGTGTATACATTTTATTAAACAGTAGATACATAGATACATAAACAGACTCCAGTTTAAAAGGATTTTTTGGGAGAACTAATCCAAACCTTCTAAATCTTACATTTCCATTAATTTCAGTGTCATTGCAATTACTGAAGGATCTGGATCATATCATATCACTTGTTATTTGGGCCATTTGAGAACTCAGTTCTCATAAGACTGAGCATTTCAAAGTTAATTTTAAAATATTGAAGAACCCTTCCATGTCTGCAGTCTGTTAGAAATGTATGTGAACCTGGATGTTGTACTAGAAAAATTTCTGACCCTGATTAAAGCATGTTTTACAGTCGAGCAGGGTTTTTCTTTTATTCTTAGAGCAAACCCAGCCCACTCAAAAACAGGGAGTAGGGTGTTGTTTTTTGTCAGGAGATTTTTTTCTCATTTTGAAACTCTAGATTAAATTGTTAAAGTATTCAGTGTAATCTTTGTGTAATTTCATTTTTGAAAATGCATGGATAAAGGACCAAAGATGAGCACTTTGAAGGGAAAAAAAAAAGAGAAAAAAAATTACAGAAATTACTTTTCCAGAAAATATATATGTGCCCCTCAGTTATCTTTTTGGAATGTTTAAGACTGGCTTGATGTTTGATTTTTTTTCTCTCTTTTGTTGTTGTTGTTGTTGTTGTTCAGTTGGTTTGGTTTGGTTTTGGTTTTTTTCTTTTAAGATTTTGCTCTTTGTTTCTTTTATAGAAAGCAGTAGTTAGGTTAAGGATATGTTCCTTTCTGATGTGGATTTTCTTGGTAATTGAAGCAGCTTCTGGGCTTGGATTATGGACTAAGAATACTAAGCATGATTTAGTTTGCTTCTAGCTGTCTGAGATTTCCGAACAGGTGTTGTTTTTTTTTGTTGTTGCTCTGCTCTGTGTTTTTTTCATGCATAACTGTCTGTAAGCAACACCTGAAATACATGAAGTAAATGATGTACATGAAGTGCTATAATCAGTTAAGGATCAACAGTCTTAGGACTGTTCTTGTTCACAGTATGATGAAATTAATTTTTAAAAAACACTATGGAATAAATTGATTTCCTCATTAACTATACACATGTAAGGTAAATGCCATTTTAATGGCCTTTCATTTTGCTTCAAAGAAAATTTGGCGTGTTTCAGGATTTGTGGGTTGCTTTTATTGCTCAAATCTGGAAAAAATTCCTTGAGATGAGTGCAAGTCAACTGAAATCATAAAACTTCTCTGATAATTTTTTTATGTTGCTAGAAACATTGAAATAAAATTAGGCATATTAATTTACGACTCACAAATTCATGTTGCCATCCATTTCTATATGGCATAATAGGTAGGTTTGTCACTGCTTAGAGAAACAGAAGAAATCTAGAAAGATTTCCTGCACTGAAATGTAGAATTTTCTGATAACAATATCATTGACTTCTTCTAAGAGGACAATATAAATGATACATTTACCTGACCTTGAAAGTGTTCCTCTGTTATGCTGTGCCATGGCCTTTAGTAAAACATAACATCCCAAGGCCCTGTGCCATGACAGCTTAAATTTTTAAGACACTCATGTTTTCCTAAATTTGTTCTGTCATTTCTGCTGTTGTTTAATCCTGCTCCAAAGTCCTTTAATTTTGCTCTGAAAAATGCCCCCGTCTAGCCCTGTCATTTTCACAGCCCTCTTGCAATGCAATTTTTTTTAACATTTTATGGATGAGGATCAGGTTAGAGAACATTCAAACAAATTTGACATAGAGGAATGGATCTGATGGGATGCAGCCAAGATTTCTGAATAAGCCATCCAATGACATCACAAGGTCACTCAATATCTTGGGAAGCTGGTTTAAACGAGGTAGATCCCTGAGGACTGGAAGAAAGCAATTTCCAGTCTTGGAGAATGGAAAGAGAGAAGATCTGAAGAGCTACAGGTTTTATCTCCATCACTGGGAGAGGTGATGTAACAATATTCCTTGAAACCATTTCCAAACCATGTGCTGTGGTTTAAACCCTGCTGGAAATTAAGCCACATGCAGCTGCTCTTTCCCACTCCACCCCCTCCTGGGAGAGTAAGACAAAAGGCAGATATTCTGAGTTGAGATAGGGAAACAGCAATGAGAGAAGATAGTAAGAACAGCAATATTAATAACTATATAAAGTTAATAGGAGAGGGTGATTTGCATACAAAAAAGTGCTCACCCACTGCCTGACTGACCAACCAACCCGACCAGGCTCCAAGTGTGGGTGGCCACCAAGACAAGGATAAAACGCTCCCCCAGATCCTCCTGCTCATGTTTTTCCTCCACCTCATGGCACATTCTCTTTTTCTTGCAAGTGAAGTTCCTGACTTCTGACCCACAGAGATGCGATGAGTGGTATGGAATAACTACTCAGGTGTGCCCACATAGCTCCAAACTCTGCACCCTCAAGGCTACTGCAAGAAAATTAACTCTGTCTAAGCCAAAAATAGGACAAAATGAAGAAAACTGTGGTGACTGGGAGTAATCAACATGGATTTATGAAGAGGAAATTCACGCCTGACCAACCTAATAGCCTTCCGTGTTAGGATCAACTGTCTGACAGATGAGGGGAGAGTAATGGATGTTCAGTTTTAGTAACGTGTTTGGCACTGTGTCATGCAAGATTCTCAATGACAAACTGATGAAGTAGGGACTAGAGAAGTGAACAGTGAAGTGGACTGAAAATGTACTGAACTATTTGGCTTATAGAATTGTAGGCAGTGTCACAACTGGAGGTTGATTGATAGAGGTGTAGCCCTGGGGTCAATCCCCTATCCAATACTGTTTAAAACTTTCAATACTGAACTGAATGCAAAGGCAGAATGTACTCTGAGCAAGTCTGAAGATGATGTAAAACTGGGGTGAGTGGCTGGTGTTCCAGATGTTTCTGCTGCTGTTTAGAGGGACGAGAGAGGCAGGAGAAATGGGCTGAAAATAAATGACAGATCTTTCCCATCTATTCAACATTGGTGAGGCTGTGTTGGGAGCACTGTGTGCCCTCCTGGGATCCACAGCACAAGAGAAATGTGGACATAACTGCAGTGAGTCCTGTGAAGGGTCACAAAGTAAGGACTTGGAGCATCTGTCATACAAGAAGAGGTTGAAAGAACTGTGCTTGTCTTGACTGGAAAAGAAAAGGCTCAGGACTCAAGAGGGATATTTTCAAAATGTACAGATAACTAATAGGATGATTTAAAGAAGGTGGAGCTAGACTCTGCTCAGTGGTGCAAAATGACCAGACAAAAGGCAGTTAACAGAAACTGAAATGCATGGATTTCAGTTTAAAGATAAGAAAAACCTTGCACTGTGAGAGTGATCGAACATTGAAACAGATTGTCCAGAAGATCTGGGGAGTATCTGACTTTGGAGGAATGGCATGATCCTGACTGGACATGGTTCTGTGCAATCTGTTGTTTTGAGCAGGAAATGGACTAGATGATTTCCAGACATCCCCTTCAACTTAAACCATTCTGTGATCCAATGGAATATTTACAACTGCCAGTTCCACGGAGCTCAGTGATTACTCAAAAAGGTGGCAGAGAACAGTGGTAATAATTACTTGGAACAATTTGTTTGATATTTCCATGTCAATGTGGAATCATACTAGATTTAAATGTAATGAGACAGTATCATTTTTTAATATGATATTGTGCTTTTCAACAGAAGGAAGACTGGCAGACCCAAGTGCCACGCTCTGTGTGTTAAAATATATAATAAGAGAGTAATAAGTCTTGATAAGACACATTGCAGGCCTTATGTCTGAAGAAATCAAAGTGCTGTGTTAAAATATTAAAACTATATTTAACACATTTATATGCATTTTAATTTGATTTTTGAAATTTCTTTGAATATAATATATTAGAAATAATTTGTATGTTACAAATAGACTTTTTTTTTTTCTTTCAGCACCATGTGGTGGACATTTGACAGCATCTAGTGGTGTTATCTTGCCGCCAGGTTGGCCAGGATATTACAAGGACTCACTTAGTTGTGAATGGGTGATTGAAGCAAGACCAGGAAATTCCATTAAGATCACTTTTGAGAAGTGAGTATCATAAAGTTAAACAAGAAGTAAGATCTGAGCATAAACACTTGTTTTAGTATTGAAGAATAAGTATATACGTTAAGAACTCAAACCACAAAAAGGATCCTCATTGCAACAGTCACAATACTATTTCTACGAGTAGGCAATTAAATGTGTTTTTCTAATGTGTTGTTTTCTTCCATTGTACTCAGCAGGAAGTTCCAGAAATTTAGGATGCTGACTTTTTTTTCTCATTAAAAACTTCATAGTATTTATAGGTTTATATTTATTTGCAATTTTTTTTTAATAAATGTTCAGAAGCCTGAGGTTTTCAGAGACGTCTTCTTAAATGGAAGTAGCAGTTTAAGTTATAAGATGGAGCATTTAAGTTTTATAAAAGGAAATGCATTGCCTGAAGTTGAATGCACGTGACCTTAACAGTTTGATAACAATATTTCTTAGGAAATAATGGGAAACATAGGCTTCTGTGACATGTGGTGCAGTTTAAGAACTCAATTTGCTGAATTTTAGACAGATGCACACACATTTTCCATTGCAGAATTCTGGAGTTTTGTGTACAAATTGAACTACAATGACATTAAACAAGAACTTGGAGTTTATAAAATGGAGAATTCTGATMACATATCATTTTTGAAGTACAGCAGATACACAATTAATCTACTTCAACGTTATCTCAGCATTAATAGCAAATGGATTCTGTTGCTGATCCCTAATTGTTTCAATTGCAAAACAGTATTAATATTCTGCATTTTGGTTTTGGTAGATGAAATAAAAAGCTTTCCATGTTTTCTTTGGACACTTATGAAGCTTTTATTCAAGGTTTAGAAAATTTTCTAACTTTACTACATCACATTATATTTTTTATTTAAAGTGTTATGTTTGTTAATAATAGTAAAACCTTGCTTTTTCAATAAAATTATTTTCTTTTGTCAACATGAAGGTTATGTTACCCAATTTAAAAATTCCATGGAAAATATTTTTTATTGCTTACAAGGAAAACTGACTTTGCCATCTGATATAGCAAATTACAAATCAGTAGCTGATTTTGTCAATTAATCAACAAATAAAATATTTTTGTCAAGTATATGGCCTAGTTTGGGGAAAATGGAGCCCTTTTATACTTCACTATACAACTTGCTTCAAAGATATACCTAAAGCTTCAGAATGAAGCTTTGTACAAATGTGATATTAATAATGTAAATTATCTCACTCTTGAGCTAATGAAGCTTTAATGTTTCTAGACAAATGTGCGTTTCCAGAGTCCTTAGAAACTTTCCAGAAGTAGCAGCAAGTGACTGCATGACCCTATGATTATATTACATTGAAACATTTTGCATTTCAAATTGTGCCTAATGCCTGGAAGGGTAACAGAAAAATAAAATCTAATTGAGTCAAGTCATGAGGAAAGAGGTAGAAGAATAATGGCTGACCTGAAGATTTTTGGTAATTTGAATATGGTTAAAAAATAGCTGGATAATTTATACAGCTAACCTTTGTATCCAAAACCAACCTAACTGTATAAAGAATAGTATAACACAACATCCTTTAAGTCTTTTTAAAATTATCTATGTATATTCGGAGGACATCATACCTCTTACTAATATGAGTAAGCTAATAAACATTAAAATAAACTAAAACCACAAAATGTAACCATTAATTAGGTACTTTCAGTAGTGATGAAGGACTTCCAAAACCAAATTGTCTTGATTTATCACTTTTGGGAAAGTGCAAAGACTAAAAATAAAAACCAGCAACAAAACCAGACCAATTCAAAAGACAATTCATTCCCTTAAACCCTCAAAATCAGATAAGTGAATTCTAAAGTCACATTTGAGTTTGACATGAGCAGGAATCTACTGGAAATAAAGATCATTGTCACAGCAGCAGTTGCTGTTAAGAGTTATTTTCTCGTTTCTGTCTCCAGCAAGGGTTTGCCATCCATTGTTGTCATACTGCCCTGCTAAGAAAACTGCAACTGCTGGCTGAGAGTACTTTGTTCCTAATTAGTTTGCTTCACAAACATAACTGTCAAAATAATTGAACTATTCMATTACTAATCTTGAGTCTATTCATTATGAGTACAAATAAAGTATTTAAAGCATCCTAGCTGTATCTGTCTGTTTTCATGATTCTACTGCAGGATAAATCAATGTATAATCTCTGAAATTATGGAAGGGTACTGAAAAWCTGTCAAGTACTTTAGTGATACCCTCTGCAACAGTCTATTTGGGTAAATTAAGTACTCAGTGAGCCTTTCCAGGAACAAAATCTCACGTGTCTATGCCGCTAAATTGTTGAAATAGTGTCCAACGYGCTTCTTGAGTTTGTCAACTATCATTCTCTCAAATAATTGTCAAACAGAGCCAGGAGTTACTCTGGGCAAGCAACCATTCATAATAGGAAATTTGAATAGTATCTCCTCCTTTGAGAGTCTAAAGGATGTATTTAGTAGTGTGGATGTAGGCCATTCCATTCTAGTGATTTCATTGCCAGAAATGGGTCCTGAAAATGCTTGATGTATTAGAAAACCGGCAAGCCCTGTATTCCACTGTCAGAGTGGATAGATAGCAGTAAAAGCAATCATCTGGATTTTATCCAGCTTATCCAAATAGAGTACCATAAATCTAGAGTTTTCTGTGTGAAGAGGAAGGAATGATACAAAGTGCCTAAGTCAGTTTCTGAGCAGTCATTAGCTCTGATAGCAAAGCAAAAGCTTTCTGACTTATGGCTGTGCTTTTGTTTTCAGGGAACCATGAGAGAACAACTAGAAAGAATATTAAATACTGGCTAAAACTGAGGTTATTCTTACTTTATTGATGTGTCTGTAAGAATTTTTTTACAAGAGCAATTCTATTTGTTCTGGAGAGTGTAATGGGATGGGAGCTTGGTCATTCTGTCATYTTTTCGTAATGAAGTATAAAGTTTATTTACACTTTGAAGGAATGTTACATGTATTTTTCCTTTCTCAAGTGTTTAATATTTTGCACTTTTCTTAAATTACAAGAATAAAATTTCTTATCTCTAGACCACTGCATGTGTCCCATATTGGCAAGACAGCTAAGGGTGTTCACTTTGAAAATGTATTGTATTGTGTAGGGATTTCTGCTGCTCTCAGAAGCTGAACTAACAAGACTTATGGGAATAGAAGAGAAAAACCTCACAACATATGCATTGCTGAAAGATGAAAATAAGAATATTGGGTCTGCATGCAAATATATTTCAAGCAGTGTAAATATCTGTACAATAGCACAAACTTCATTGACAGGAAAATTTATGAGTGCATGGTTTGGATACTACATCATAACAGAATCTAATATAACCACAAACTATCTTGAAAGGCATCTGATGTAAAAAGTGCCAGTTGAATTTCATCTTGAGAAAGAGCAGGTTTGTGCTGTTTGATTTAAGAACAAGTAGATGACATAGATATCCATTATAAACTGGAGAAATATGATGAGGTTTAATGATTGGTAGACACATTGACTCTGCTGTTGATTTTAAAGTAATTTTTTCTTGTAAATCAACCCTCATTAGTCTCCTTACTTTCCATTCTAGTCTATATAACCTGTTGGGTTTTTTTTTTTTTTGACACACTAAAGTAAACTATTTGTTTTTTTTTTTTTTTGACACACTAAAGTAAACTAAGAAGTCATGCTTATTATAACAGTAACGAATTTCAAAATAAAGGCTTGATTTAAATCAAGTATTTTTTACTGCTTTATTTCATMGGACAAAAACGATTACCTAAAAGTAAAGTAACAAGCTATGTTAGAATAAAAGCTTTGGGTTAAAAAAAAAATTAAACACTTGACGATCTATAAAGCAGCTTTTGCCAAATAGCAAATATCAGATTATGAAATTATTGAGATGAAATTATGAAATGTTAATGAAGATGTTCCTAGGGTGTCCAAATATTTCTTAACCTGAGGGCAAAAAATTTCTTGGATCTTCATACTGCAATTCTATTTGAGACAATTGGCATTTTTGTACCCACTAAATGTCTTTCTGAATGCCAGTCATATGGCTGATCTGAAGTATACTGAATCCCTTAAAAATTTTTTACARTACTGCAAAAAGAGCAAGGAAAATGATTCATGAAACCTTCTTTAATTTTATTCTTAGTAGTACATGGATGGATTTGTAGCTATGCAATTTTTTTATGTGTGGTGTTCTTGGTCAGTTACAAGTGGATTGCATTTCTATAAGTTGAAGAAAATAGCATTACTCGTTCATCCAGCAGCTGACTTGCATATTCCTTTTCAGRTTCCAGACTGAAGTTAATTATGACACTTTGGAAGTCAGAGATGGGCCAGCAAACTCATCACCATTAATTGGAGAATACCATGGAACACAAGCACCCCAGTTCCTTATTAGTACTGGAAATTATATGTATCTGCTGTTCACTACGGACAACAGTCGTTCCAGTGTTGGTTTCCTAATTCACTATGAGAGTAAGTCTGGTATTTCTCAAACAGGTTTTTATTTAATCTTGAAAAAATTCCTTTAATTAKAAAATGAGCAAACAAATGGGAACAAATAAAATTCAGTAGTTATATTTGTGTTAGAACAAATTATGTTTACTCTATGTTGTACCGACAGATGATTCTGGAAGTATTCATTTTGGAAATTTTTTCTTCATGCGTTCTTTTATCTTATTCAGAGTCCTTACAGACCTAGTTATTTAATCAAATGCAGAATTTTAGAAACTTTCCCTTGTGGGTAAACAGATATTATTTGGGTGTTCCCTATCTTCTCTCTCACTTTCTCTCTTTTCCTCTTTCTCTGTTTTATTTCCTTTTCTCTGGGCTGAACAGACTTGGACACCTTAACTGTAATGGTTCCAAAATGCAAACAAATTAATAATAATATCTCCATGCAAACTAAAGAATCGTCATAATAGCATTTTCTTTTCAATTAAGTTCATAAAATGATGTATATTAAATGGTCTGAAGTCACACTAGTCTTTATATGATAGTACAAGTATTCACTTAATTTACTGAAGAGAGCTTATGTGTTTAGTGCAGTTGTACCAACCTAGTAGCATCACTTTTATCAGTTCTTATTTGGAAACTAATCTGATTGGTGTAAATTTGATGTAATATTGAATCTGGAATAGTGCCCAGTTATTTTTTATAGCCACATCAAGGCTTGTCCAAATATTAAAAACAAGTTGTGCAGTGAAAGCTTGCTGAAYACTTCACACCCATGTCATTGCATTTGCTCCACAAGACTTCTTAAGTTAATCACAGCCTCACTGTTCATATTGTCTTTTTTCTCACATTGGATTTTGCACAATTGGAGCTAAAATTGTCTCTATTTTGCCTTGTGTTCTATATGTTCATGTAACACAGCTGAAATTTTCTGCAGAGTCTATCYTATTGAGCTAGTCAGCATCAAGAGMTCCTGCAGCATTTCTGTGATCCTTTACCTCRTATTGGCAATTGCGTACATCACAGAGGGAAGAGCATCACAATAACTAGTAACATGGGGTACTATGCAGATAAAGTCAGTGTTTTCCAGGAGCAAAACCAGATAGAAAGAACTAATTGAAGCCTTCGGTAATCTGCCAGGAACATAGGAGACTAAAATTGTATTTTGATTTTGCTTGGAGGTTTAACTATAGAAGTTGCTAATTTTAGAGATATCACAACAGAACTTCTATTTGTTTCAAATTTCTTACATTTTTAGAAGACAAGGTAGTCAATTTTGAGTTTTAAGAAAAGTTTCTGGATATTTTCTTTCTACCTGTCTTATTTGGAAGTATCTTAAAAATCTTCCAGTTATAGTCATAACTTTGATGATAAAGTAAATCACTGCACTGTGAAGCAGAAGGCTCTTAACCTGTTTAAAATGAAAGGTTCACCATAAGCTAAATTWAGTTGAACCTGAGATATCACTATTATTCTATTAAGCTAAAATATGACTGTAATGTAGCTTTAATGAATATGTAACCCGTTAAAGGTACTGTGAAGGATGTGAAGATAATTTGTTCATTCTTCTCCTTAAATTTCTGTCATTCCGCCTTTTGATGACACTTCAAAATAGCTAATGCAAGGCAATGTAGATTAAGTCTTATGCATCTAAGCAAATAAAAAATAATGAAGTGCCTAAAATATTTCTTAAGTAAAACTACTGATAAATATKATTTTTTTAAAAGTAATTAATCTTTTGGCAAGTGTGCTTCATGCCTCAATTACATTTTCCTGATCTCTCAGCTTCCCTAGTTATGTGTTTTGAGTAGGGTTTTTTTAGTTGGTTGGTTGGTTGGTTGKTTTTTTGTTTGTTTTTGTAAGGAGTTTTTGTTCCTCATTCTGTGAAGTAGGTTGTGCAATCTTAGTCTTTTTCCTAATTGAAAACAAATAGAAATACTTTACCTGCAATTCCTGTAAYGTAAATTGTTCCTTTGTTTATTAAAGTATATTTGAATTTTTTTCTTTCCTAATATAAGAGAACATATTTTGCAAAGCAAATTGATCAATTATTTCTTCAAATGCTTTACTTTTATTTTCTTCTATCCTAAAATTTATCTGAAAAATAGATCATATTTTAGTCATGTGTTGAGACAGTCAAATTACACTCTACATCTATATATATTTGATAAATACTACAATTCTCTTACACAGTCAGTGAAATTTTTTAAAAATGAAAGATTACCCATTTTAGTAAAAACATTCCTTATTGAGGCCRTTGAAAAAATCAACAAAATCTATATAGTGATTTTTCTTAATGAAAATAATCAGAACTTTAAAAAAATAGAATAATTCTTTATTCACAGTGTATAAAATGAGGTTAGATTATATTTGTTTAGATYAGGTTGTAGAAAATAACTTTTAGGCTCAGAAATATGCAGTCTTCATGGATTTGACAAAGTGTTGAAACCAGTCAGACAGCCCACAATCAATTTTGGCTGTGATAACATAGCATCAAAATACTTAATACTTTTTCATTTGATGAAAAAGATAATCCATTGAATAGTCTGGATATGAGGAAAAGATTAATACAATTTTATGAGGCAGGATAGAGTCAATGGAAAAACTTTGAAATATTGGGGAAGATTTTTTTTGTTTCAGCAGTCAATTTTACTATGGCTGAGAATCCATATAGAGGCTAAATAAGAAAGGCAGATTTTGGCAACGTGACCATAAATAATAGAGTTTATAATTGGTAAGAAGTGAASGAATGAAGCAACATGGTGATTAAATTAATGGTTTCAAAAATCTAAACCACCAAATTAGGCAGATTGATAGGTGAATGTCCTTGAGTCCTTACAAATGAATTCTTAAAGTCTTTTATAAAAGAAATTGATGAAAAGTGCGACAGAAAACTATTATTTGGTTTTGGTGGTTTTGGTTTGGTTTGATTTTGTTTGTTTTGTTATTGCTTTCCCTTGGTTTTGTTTCATTTTGGGGGCTTTTGTGTTTGTTTTGTTTCTTTTTTTTAATTTTGTTTTTTAATTTTAGAGAAAGGTTTCTGTAGCTATTTAAAAATCTCTTTTAATGATGTAATTCTGGAGTTAATAATGTAGATACTAGATATATTCAAATATTGCTATAGATAGAAATCAGAGTATTACACAGATCTCATACGATAAACACAAAATTCTAAAGTACATATTTAAATCCAAGCACAAGAAACAAAAGACTGTAACGAAAATATCTATAAATATATTCAAATATAGGGAAAAAAAAACCCTCAAAAAAAGTTTCACCAAAGATCAGCTGTCACAGGCAAGACTAAACATTTTGTTCCTGTTTTTCAACTTTTACAAAAAATAATAATTTTTACCATATACTTAACATAATTAAGTGAACATTTTCAAGGTAAAAGTACAGCATATGGAGAGAGGGTACTACACAATATTGAAATATTTAAATATATTTTATTCATCAGGGACTGTTTAAATTCCCTGTGCTATACTGAGAGGCAGAGTGGAAGGATCACTCCACTGAAAATTAGGTCTGAAAATTCAAATCTGTAAGGAAGTTTAAAAAAAATTCAGAAGAGCACACATTTTTCCAAGCAAGGATGGAGAAGAAAAAAAAAAAGAAGATATTTGGACCAGAAGGATCAAGGACATTAGTTTTATCTTTGTTCTTGAACGATAGTAGTTTCAAGCGGATAAACATAATGATAAGAAATAAATGACTTTTATTTGATAAAACAGATTATGTCAAACCAACTTAATTTCTTTCTTGACAGGTTCACTGCTTTTGTAGATTTGGAAATGGAAAGGGGAGGAAATAGTTCTGTGCTGCCATTCATAAGGCTCTTAAAACTCTTTCAGAGAAGAATATAGACATTTAATGTGGATGAAATGATTGCGGTACAATAAATGTACGATAAGGTACAGTAGGCACTAGAAAAAGTTTCTCAGAAAGGCTATGGAATCTCCATCCTTGGAGATACTAAAAATACATCCAGGAATGGATCTACCTGTGCAACCAGCTTTAGGTGACCTTGCTTGAGCAGTGGGGTTGGATTACATGACCCCAGAGGTTCCTTCCAGCCTAAATTGTTATGTGATTTCTATGATTCTGTGGAAAAAACAAAAAAAAAATTGATGACAATATAAGAACAGTTACAATTTGAGGATGATTCCAACCTACAATTATACTGAGCACTATGACTGAGAAGGTTGGAATTCAGAACAAGCTAGATGAACTGAAGAAAGAGTGTAAAACAAAAGCAATTTGATTCTATAAAGAAACACAGTAAGCCTAAATGGAGAAGGAGAAGTAACATGAACAAATAGAAAATAGAAATACAATAGAAAAAGATTTGGATGTCACTCAGAACCTACATAATCTAGAGAAAAATGTAGTAGTATTGCAAAAAGTTGAATCTTCTAGACATTGTATTTAACCATCTAAAAAACCAAAAGACAATTTCATTTGAGAAAATACAATTTTTTRTTTTATCTAGGATTTGTTCAAAAATTATTTCACTTCATTTGATGACCAGGGAGACTATTGTGTCCAGTTTTTGACACTGTTTAAAAAGACTAGAATATTGCTAATATGGGAAATATGACACATAAGGAGTCATTGGAAGGTTTGTACTTTTTTAGAAGAAGTATGACTTGGCAGGTGGGGGGTACAGCCTGATAATGGTGTCATGGTCCCAGGAAGCTAATAATTGCAGCCTGTCCTAGACTTTGATCTACTGCCTGTGCTCCTTCTCAATCAACTCTTTACAATTATTTTCCAACTACATTTATCACTGTTGTGCCAGAATTGTGCCATATTTCTCATATCAAAGAATTACCCCTTATTTAATTTTAGTTTATCTCCTATTAAGAAAAATAGTCAAATCTTCAGGCAAAGAAGCAAAGAAAAAAAATTATTTTCAGCTACATTCATGATTGCTGAAACTTACAAATGAATATTTTTCCCTAGGAATGAAACTATGTTGCCTGAGCTGATTTTATTTATTTAACACTACTACTTCAGTCAGGAAGTTGGAAACTGATAAATTTTCTATAGGTTTTGGTCTTCTTGCAAAAATGTGAAACAATGGAGTCAATGTAAGTTTGAATTATCATTTCAAAAAGAACCTGATGAGTTTACCTGTTGTGTGTGATTCAGAATGCCAAAGCAGCTGATGTGTTCAGGCAGGGGTGGTAGGCTGCCCTAAGTGGAAGGAATTTTAAGAGCGCTGCTGGGGACCTCCACCTACACTGATGTATTTCAAAATATGAGGCATGATTTATCTGAAAAAACCTAATATGCATCAAAGTTGACATTTCATACAGATGAAATTAAGGGCACTTACAATGCAGAATATTATAGACTTAAATGGTTTATTTGAGCCTTTATTAAGCAGTTTTATCCAGATGAAGGGAATCTAAAAATGCACTGTTAGCTAACACGATACATTTGCATTAAGAATATGCAGTCAAGTCTAGAGGAACTTATTCATCCAGAATTTAAGTATGTCAGGGTTACCTCATGAAAACTGGATCATAAGCCTTCAAATCTGAATTCTAAGTGAGATATAAGAAGAGCTGGAAGGTACAGAGAATATTTTTCTGTGAAACCTGGAGTCATTATTTATGATATTTTTATTTGTAGTCCTGACTCCAACACTCATATCTATAGTTCTGAACTCTTCACTTTTGCCCTGATAAATCAATTTTTTCCTTAGTTTTGAGTGCCTCCTACTTTGTTGCTAAGGTTGTATGGTAGTCCTGGATAAATAGGGCATGGTAGGAGCAGTGAACGGAGAGTACAGCTTCCACAGAAACAGTTAGAG
Organism: Cardinalis cardinalis; assembly: GCA_014549065.1. Taxonomy (NCBI): domain Eukaryota; kingdom Metazoa; phylum Chordata; class Aves; order Passeriformes; family Cardinalidae; genus Cardinalis; species Cardinalis cardinalis. The sequence continues at coordinate 6,025,153 of JACDOX010000025.1, read as the reverse complement.
ATGCACAAGCAGCTGAGAGGACCAGCACCTTCTTCACCCTTTAGAGGGCTAAGAAACCAGGCAATGCCTGTGAAGAARGCAGCTGTGGTGGAGTAACCTTGCTAGATCCCAGGTTCCCAAATCTTAGAAACACCTTCCCCTTACCCCTCCGTTCTTCTCTGGCTGAACTCCACTTTCAGTTTTATTTACCTCCTCCTGCTGAGAGGTGCAGGCGGACAGGGCATGAAGTTTGTGATYAGTTTATTATACATTATTGTTGCTGCCCCTTCCTCCTTGGTGGAAGGATCCCTCAGGCTCTACTCCTCCTCCAGCRTTGGGTTTCTCCCCCAGGGGACAGCCTTCCATGAATATTTAAAATTTGAATGCTTCCCATAATCTAGAGCTCTTAATGAATGGCTGTGGTATGGGGTGCAGTCTTTCAGGAACAGAGTGCTCCAGTGTGGGTCTCCCACAGTGTCACAAATTCTGCCAGCAAAGCTGTTCCAGCATGGGCTCCTGTCTCCACCAGGCCACAGATCTACCAGGAGCCAGTTCCAGTGTGGACTTCCCAAAAGATCACAGCTCYGTTGAGAATCCATCTACTCCAGAGTGGAGTCCTGCACAGACTGCAGGTGGATCTCTGATCCACTGTGAACCTTCATGGGCTGCAGTAGGACAGGTGCTTCACCACGATCTCCAGCACGGGTTGCAGGGGCTTCCAAACCTTGAGCACCTCCTCCCCCTTCTTCTTCATTGACCTTAGTCTCTCAGAATTCTTGCTCTCACATTCTCACTCTTGTCTATGGCTGCCGTTTTTCTGCATCAGCTTTTTGTGTCCTTCTTAACTACATTATCTCAGAGGCTCTACCACCATCTCTGAGGCATTCAGCCTTTSCCAGCAGCAGGCCCATCCTGATGCCAGATGGCGTTGGTTCTGTTGGACATGTGGGAAGTTTATGGCAGCTCCTTACAAAAGCTACTCCTGTAGCCACCCTTGTCTGCTAACTTAGACTTCTCCATGCCAGCCCAACACAGGGGTGACGGTGAAGGGGTATTTTACTTTTTGATTTTGTTTCTCACCATTCTAGACTATTTTTAATTTGCAATAAATTAAATAATTTCTTCTCAAATTGARTCTGGTTTGACTGTGATGGTAATTATTAAGTGATCTTCTTGTCTTGGTCTCAGCCCTTGAATTTCTTCATGTTGTTTTTCTACCTTGTTCTCTCCCCCTCTACTGTTGAAGGGGATAATGAGAGAGCAGCTGAGTGGGGGACTCGCAGCCAGACAATGTCAATTCACCACACAYAGTAACAGTAAATAAAAGAAATTCCTGTTATCCCAATAGTGAGTCTCTATTTGTTTCCCTCATGTGCCTACATTATTTTCATTAAACTATTAAATTCCACAATCATTTGCTATCACTAGAAGCACAATGTATAATGTTCAGCTAATGAGCCTTCATTTGATAATTTCCAGGAATTTTTTTCAGTGGATAGCTCCAGGTTTATTTGCCAAAAACTATTTAATGTCTCTAGAAGACATAATTACCAGAGACTCTTTCTGTCAGATAAGAGTTATAAAACTGTGAAAGCTATGTTATTTGTCTTTCTTTTTTTTTCATGCATAGGAAAATATCTGTAAGAATTCAGCAGTTTGTGACYTCTTCAATTGCAGTTTTTTGACAATGCTTCTTGTTGTACCAAATGATCATAACTATGCAGAGGAAAATTGAGTTGTCCTGCAGTATCAGAAACTGAATAGATGAAATAATCAAATATGACTTTTATACTTGCAAAATCTTTATTCATACTTTAAATTGTAGTATCTTCCTATAGTTTCAGTTGTCCAGTACTTTTATTGTTTTCGTGTTTTTAATTGATTGACAAAATACCTTGAAGTGCAAGTCTTCTTCTAATTCATTTGGACTTTTCTATTCTATGAAACTTAAAATTGGAAAACCTTTCTGTGAGTCAGACAACAGCTAGARAAAGGGTTGTATATCCCGTATTGGTTCTCAGGCAATGCTAACTAGGAATTTTGGAAGCTCTTTCTTTCTCCTGTCTTCCTTGTTTTGTGTGGGTCTTTTTTTTCTCTTTACTATCTGAAAAAAGGTGAAAAAACCAAAATTTAATCTGTGTGTTTCAGGTGTTACTCTGGAATCAGATTCTTGCCTTGACCCAGGAATTCCTGTGAATGGCCATCGCCATGGTAACAACTTTAATATCCGCTCCACAGTAACCTTCAGCTGTGATCCAGGATATACACTGAGTGATGAAGAACCACTCATATGTGAAAGAAACCATCAGTGGAATCATGCATTACCCAGCTGTGATGGTAAGGGTCAAGCTCTTCAGATGGCAGGTTTAAAGTCCATGAAAGTTAATCTATTATTTTCAGAACTAATTAAGCTTGTCATTGCTACTACCTCCCTTCAATTTCAGCAAGATCTACACTTTTAAAGAATTATTTTACTGTTATTAAAAGCCACACTTTACATCTCTGTATCAGTTTTTAGTGAAATAGTGAAAAAAAWCCAGGCACATATTCACAAATAGAAAAATTCAGATTCTTGGAGGGTTCCATTGTTCAACTGTGAATTAAAATGGTGCCATACAACTAATACTTTCAACACAAAGCCAATAAAATTAATTTATATTTAAACTCTAAATACTGCATGCCAAAATGATTGTTTAAAATTTAGGATGCTTAATACTAAAGGAGATAAACCATGATCAGCAAATGTAATTAATTTTCTTAACATATTTTTGTTTTGAAAACTTTTTTTGTTTAATAATTGTTTTGGTGGATATGAAGTATGAAACTGTCTAGAGCTTTCATGAAACATTTTTTTAAATGCTGAATTACTTAATGGTTTAACCACAGCCTGCAACCAAGCCTCACACAGCTGCTTGCTCATTCCCACCAGCAGGATCAGGGAGAGAATCAGAAGGCAAAAAATGATGATACTCCTGGGTTGAGATAAAGGCAGTTTAGAAAGAAAAGCAAAATCTGTACAGACAAGCAAAGCAATGCAAGGAATTTATTCACTGCTTCCCAAGGACAGCAGGTGTACAACCATCTCCAGAAGAGCAGATGAAAAATATCATCAGTTTGAACTTCTCTGTTTTCCCTTTTTCTCCCCACTTTATATACTGAGCCTTGTGCCATATGGTATGGGGTATTCTTTGGATTAACTGCAGTCACCTGTTCCTGCTGTGTATCCTCCTAATCTCCCACTCAGCCCCAACTTCCTCACCAGTGTGACATATGAAAAGCAGAAAAAGTCTTGGCTCTGTGTAAACCCTGCTCAGAAATAACAAAAGCATCTCTATAATATTAACCCTGTGCTCAGCACCAATCCAAAACACAGCCCCGTACTGAGAAGAAAAATAACTATACACCAGCACAACTGTGTTCCCAAATATTTCTGTGTTCTTTTTTGTAATTGGATTTTTTGTCTAAGTTCTGCTTCTGTGAACCACTGAATCAACCTAAATTCTYCATGGAGTCCTTGTATAGTTGCTAYRAAATTCCTCTTACAGAAACCACAGAACAATGGCAAAGAAAGGCTCTTGCTTTAGTGAATTACTTACATTCATGTATTTCTAACTTGCTTTTCAGGTCCAAGGTTTTCATTGATTACAGTGGAATATCAGAGGACAAACTTAGATTCAGCAAAGTATTTAAGWTTCTCACTCTATTTTGAGCTGTTTTGTTAAATCTGAGTACTAGTCTTCTCCTTCTAACTTTCACTACAGCCTTCTGGCCCTATTCTCAAAACATCTAAACTACCAAAAGACTATTATAGAAGTTAGCTAATGTAGCATTCAAAATCACTCACCTTGTAATCACCACAACCCATTCCTCCTTTACAAGTACAGACACAAAGCATTTTTAAATTGTTTCATTGTTTTTATGGGTTTCTTTCTTTATTTTCTTTGCCGTGATGGATTGACAAATGCAAAGAAATCTTAAACTTGAGTAGTATTCTCTTCTTTTCCTACTTACTTTTAATAAAATGTGTAGATGTATTTTTGAGTTAGAATATCAATATTTAACTCTTTTGTTTGCATGTGAATGTTGAACTTCAGGARGACCTAGTTAATTTTCACTAATTGAAAGAGATTTTTTTTCCCAGGTCCTTCAACCACTTTCACGTGACTGTATGTCAAGAAAATGTCAAGCCTTTCTGGAGTATGTTCTCCAGACAAGCAACACATAAGGGCTCAACATACATTCAGTCTCTTCTTTTCCTCACAGATTAAACTCCATTATATTAACTAGTCTAACATGGCATAGAACTCACACCTTATTAGGTAATCATTCTGTTAGTGTATTTGCCTTTTGAGGCTCAACAAGTTGTGACCCAGATTTTTGGATTGTGACAGATTTAACTGAGGTGGAAATGAGCATTTTGCAGTCATCTCTCGAGTACTGATGTTCTCAAGATTTTTRCTTCAGAAATTAATTTAGCAGAATAAGTGCCTAAGGGAAAAGCATGTTGCTTTGTTCATGCCAACAAAGAAGACATAAACCTGCATAAAAATGCAGGGTGGTAAAGTTCCCTCTAAGTAATTGTCATTCTCAAAATATGCTAATGCCAAGGTGGAACATGAAAATAATTTTTGAGGGAGAGCTAAATTAAAKCACATCAATTCCATATTTTAAATTTTGTTTAAAATAGGGAAATTATTTTTGAAATATGTCATATCTGCTTTAAGTAATGTTGCACAGTCAATTTTCTTCCTTCTATGGTGTTTACAGACTAAGATAAGGATTTTTGAATGAATGTTTTATTGTTCATTTATGGCACTGTAAACCTGATGTTTGTAACACTGTTTTTCATTATTAAGTATTGTTATCAACCATATATTTTCTGTGGGTTTAGTCAAATGTGTTTTAACTCATACTTGCATGCAGAAATAACTATATTCWGGTAAAACCAGGCTGGAAGCATTTCCTTTCCTTTTACTTACTTGTAAATATATAAAAGTTACATAAATTCAAAAAACATTGCAAACTTTAACAAAAACCTTAGTCTAATAAGAAATGAAAAAAAGGAATTTAAGCTATAAACCAAGTACATGTATATAYATACTCACATCTACATAAAGGTACTTCAAGTTTATTGAATATTTTTTCATGTATATTTTCCATCCAGTTAATGGCAAAGTGTATCACTCTATGTGAGGAAGAAAACTAAAAACATCTTAATGTTTTGTTGCACCATTGTTTAAATATTTAGAATATTAAAATTTTAAAAAACAACAGCATAAAAACTGGACAGMAAGAGATGAGTGAAAAGCAGTCATGCTGTATTTATAAGATCTGTGAGCAATTCAGAATGCAAATCTCAAACATTAATTAATTTGCTATGCAAATTTGAACAGCCTAGTTTAGCAAATTCTAGTGTGCATAAAATGTTTTCTAGCATAGTTCTCCTGTCTTCCAAAATATTCAATTCCAAATAAATTACTTATGATGGGACAATCTAAATCCTTGAAAAAGAGGAAGTTACACTTCTTTTTTCCCCTGAGTGTTGCAGTAATTATCAAACTTTTACTTACTTGAAAAAATGTGGTTTTTAGTGAAGTATTTTTGTTTGTTAAAATTGCAATTGCATGCATGCCTTTCAAAATATTTAGTGAAAGAAACATAGCAGCAAGATATTTTTTTGTGTTACTTCACAAAAAAATCCCCTTATTTCTTACATACTACTGCAATAGGAATTGATACTTGCAATAATTTTTTGTGCGTCTTCTGCTAACTAAAAAGAGAGGCTTTAAATGAAAAATAAACTTCTTTTCAAGGATGAATTTAGGAAAAAAAATGTTGTCAAAATGAATGTTGTGGCTTTGGATTAATTAACTTCTTMTTTTAATCCTTTATTTTTAATTTTAAGTGCAGATAAAAAATGACCTCTCTGTCTTTCCTGCTCTCTTTCTCAAACCCTTTTACAAGAAAGGCTTTTGTTATGACTTTCTTTTTTTTTTTCCTCTTAAGCTTTATGTGGTGGATATATTCATGGGACGAGTGGAACTGTTCTTTCTCCAGGTTTTCCTGATTTTTACCCAAACTCTTTAAACTGCACTTGGACTATTGAAGTGTCCCATGGCAAGGGTAAGTATCTAAGATGTTTTGCATATATATAATGTCTGTATGAAAAAAAAAATCAGACACACATAGATAAAAAAGGAAATGTCCTTTATGAGTTAAACCAACACTTTCTGCTATTCCTTTGAGGAAGAAGCTTAACTTTCCAAAATAAATATGTTCAAAGGTGAAATTCCCAGTTTGTGTTTATTTTTCAAAGAAAGAATTATTTTTAAACTTGCCAGAGGCAATGTGTTTTAGTCTCAGAAAAATAGGAAAGAGTGGAAGAGGTAAAATATGGGCAAAGAATARCTACTGGTTAAATAGCCCTAAATTTCTTTCAGTCAAAGATGTCAGGACCTTSTTGATGGCTCCTTGCTATTATTGAACATAAAGGAACAGACTGGATCTGTGTATTGGTAACCTATGATTTCAGACTTAAACCATTAGAGCAAAAACCTATATACATCTTTATGTTACATATACAGTAGAGTAATATCTGAATAAAAAAATTACTGAGAAGTATATGGGAAGTTTCTACTTTTTAAAATCTACTTAAAGACCGTTTGKTTTTTTTTGGTTTAAACTCATAAAACATTTTAAATGTAAAATATATGAGTAAATGTGCTAAGAAGAATGTTGTTCTCCACAGTAAATTTTTAAATTTATCATATATATTGTATTTGAAAATTTATTGTATTTRAATACTGAACTGTAAGTCAAAATTTAATTCATTATTGAATTGGAAGTTGGCAAATGAAAAAAAAAACAAACAGTCATTATGTCAGGTAAATTATCAGTTCCAGAAAATAGGAATCTGTATTTATGTATGACTGTACATAAAATTCTGTATGCTTTGTCCTTGTATTTGGAAACTTCCCTGAAGCTTAGAATTTGGAGCCAGAATTGTGTTGGAGGAAATGCGAAAATAAAACAGAAATAAAAATTTCAGGCAAGTATTAATGTATGTCTCCTAGGTAGTAATGAAATCAAGGTAGATATTATAAGTAAAAGAGAAACACAGGAACATGAATAGCACCTAAATAATACAAATTTGAATTTTCAGAGTGCTGTATAAAAAYAGCACTGAATGCCATTAATTCTCTCATAGGAACTATTGATTTAAAGTGAGCTAAACAAGCATCCCCATTCCACATATTATTCAGTTGAGCTCATGTGCTTTCTGCAAACTTTATTTTCAGAATTTCATGTTTTGAGTCTAACTTTTTCTCAAAATGTTTCTGTGTAACATAAAAATTTCTTTCTGTGTCACCTACATATGAAGGAATAGAAAAACTTCCTATTTAATRCTTTTCTTTCCTCCCTTTTTAATTCTTTTAAAGGTGTACAGCTGGTTTTTCATACTTTTCACCTTGAGAGCTCTCATGACTATTTGCTCATCACTGAAGATGGGACCTTCACAGAACCAGTAGCCAGATTAACTGGCTCAGTCTTACCGCCTACAATTAAAGCCGGCCTCTTTGGAAATTTTACTGCGCAACTTCGATTTATATCTGATTTTTCAATTTCTTATGAAGGTTTCAACATAACATTTTCAGGTAATGAATTCCATTCTGCTAAATATCCTGAAACTGATCCAGATGGTATTTCACTTGCAGATAAGAGAAATGTTATGAAACACCATAAAGTAAAAAAAAAAAACAAACCAATTAATCAAAATTGTATAGTCTATCATAAAAAACTGGTTAAGGTTTAAAAAGGTGGGCAAAAGAATCAAGAAGAATGTTGGTGATTTGACTGTTTTACGTTTGCCCTGTTCTCACACAAACATTAAAATTGTTGAAAAAGAAATTTGGAAGAAAATTAAGGGGAAAAAATTACAAAGATAGAAGGTACTAGTTCAGAAGAAATGAACTAACTTGTTCTGAAGTATAGAACTTTAAAAAAACAGTGGTATGCTGACTCAGATTCASAAAGGACTCTAAATTGAAGACTGATTTTGAAATGGAAAATGTGTATATAAATAAAACACTTATTAGCTGTTGATATATTTCTACAACTTATCTCTTTAAGATAAGTGAAACATTTGTTACTGCTTCTTATTTACAGTCTTCTAGAACTWGGTGACATCTAATATACATTTCTCAGTAATTTTCTTTACCTATCTCCATTACTAGCAAGTAGAATTACAGATGTAGGAGGGCATCTCACCTCCCAACAAGAGCTCATCTATTGTCTGTTAGCTGGTCAGATAAACAGGATGAGCTGTCTTGTAGTGAGTTATTTTGGCACTGTAGCCAAAATGGCCAGTTCTCTGACATCTCCCAGCTGCCTATAAAGATCTTAATTTTGAAGTGAGATCTGGAAGGTATGCTGGATTTCTTACTGACAGACACCTCACTGACAAACTAGAAAAGCCACACCTAACTTCCACAAAGCAGAAATCCTCGGTACATGATCCTGGAAATGTGTGGAGTTCCTCCATGAGTAGGGATGCTTATTTTACGGTTACTCCCCAGGGGTTAAGTGAAGAAATCTGTGTTCATTGTTGTGATTTCGGTGGTAAATTACAATACTGTTGCTAGCTTTAATTATAGGTACTTTGAAACTGTTTTATGATAGGCTGTACTCTACTAGTAATTCTTTAGTTTCATATTGTATAGTAATTCGGATTAGGATCTTTGTGGTATTATCTCTGTCTGTTCAATAAATAATTATTTTTATAAATAGACCTGGTTTGCCATCATTAAAACTTGTGGACCATAGTAAGTCCTTAAATTTAAGATGCTGCCAAGTTCTGACGCTAAGGCAGGGTTTTTTCTGAAGCTTCCCCTTGTCCCATGACACATATGAATGAATCAAGTGCTAGTTGAAATGCACATGCACATGTATATTTTATGGAAGGAGTACATAAGGAACTCTCATCCAACTCTCCTACATCATTTTTCAGGAACTGAAAGCCAATAAGKTTTGTTGAGAATTGGCAATGTTTACAGATGGGCATGATATTTATGAGTAATGTATCCCATTTAGCTWGCTTATTTAAAAAAGGAAAAAAACTACGTCGCTGATTAGAGCAATACTGTTGGATTTACTCCTATTAAATGCTAAAACAAATTAATTCTGGAGAGTTTGGACTCACCAAAGCAGAGGTCAGCAGTTTTACAAGTTTGAAATGTAAATACAAATATTAATTATTTCACTAATAATTTTTTTATCACCAAATCAAAAGAGTAGAGCGCTAGCCAAGCTGTAGAAAAAATACACAAAATATTGTGGATGCAAGGGGGAGAACTGTGCAGTAACAAAAGATATGGATCACAGAACTTTTGGAACAGGACTGAAAGTTTATATCCTATCTACTACTACTACAACATACAGAGACAGCATATGCCATCATTTATATTAAATACACATTTTGARAAATATTGTGAGATACATTAACTTTATGAAACAAATAGGTGATTCTGTTTTTGTACTTTCATGCAACCAGAATATATTTCTTCTTAGTAAAAAGTGTTTTGTGAGAACAACTGTTTTGAATGTCATCAAACATTGAAATTTGTCATGAAAATTGCCCTGTGCCTGAAGATGTACTACATGGTATCACCATGTCTAGCTTAGCCCYCACAGTACTGAGCAGAGGTAATAGATCATATGTTTTCTAAACTTACAACATTTGCCAGCAGAAACTGATGTAGTTTATAGATTGCCTCTAATATTCAGAACTTTCCTACAAGATAGTTACTAAAGGGAAGAATTTATTTATTCCTTTTATTCTGTATATCAGCTATTTAAACATTCAYTCAGAAACTTTGGTTTAGTTTCTTCCCTGACTAAATGGAGTCTCTTATTCTAAATAAGATTTCACCCTACTTTCCACTGACCTCCAAGGTTAATGCTCTAGAAAATATTTTTTCTTATCTGTTGCCAGAAGGGATCTCTTGGGTCTTTTGGATCATATTCTGAAGAATATAAAATCAAACCTTTTCCATTAGATGTTAAGTTGTTCTCTTTCAACATCTTTTCTCAAAGTAGTTGGTAGTGGATATCTAAGGAAAAAAAAATATGGAAAAACAGGATAAACAAAAAGTGATACTTCCACAGCATATTCTTTGGAGATGTGGAAATGGGCTCATATATTTTCTGAATTTGATTTACTTCCTATATAACAGCCCTAATTTTTTTCCCCATTAGTCTTTTCTGACGCCTCTGCTGAATTATTCCTGATGTGCAGTTATAAGAGCACACTTTTTGAAAATGTGTTCATATGTCTTTCATTCACCTAACCTTTTGTTTGTTTTTTAATTAGATTTTCTTCATCCCATAATGATTCTTTTCAACTGTAAGGTTCACTTGTAAAGCTGTTTGGAAGTTCAGATGAAAAGAAACTAGAATTATACACAAAGGAAGTAATTAAACAAAATTATAGTAAACCACTTACAGTACAAGCTGATTACAGCTCTTGAAATTWAAAAAAATGGATGTAGTATGGGTAGAACACATTAAATACATAATTACTGTATATATAGGCATAATAGACTTATAGAAACAGTATTGGGYTTTAGCAGAGAACACAGCTCTAAAATACATGTTTTCCAGCTGTTCCATGCTCACACAATGCAAGCAATTTAGTAAGTTTGCTTTTTTCCATGTGGACAACTTGTCCACATAATAACATATTATGTTTTATTGTCTGCAGAATATGATCTGGAGCCATGTGATGATCCTGGTGTTCCTGCCTTCAGTAGGCGAATTGGTTTTCATTTTGGTGTTGGAGATTCCTTGATCTTTTCCTGTTTCCCTGGATATCGCCTGGAAGGTGCTAACAAGCTCACGTGCCTGGGAGGGGGTCGGCGTGTATGGAGTGCACCTCTGCCAAGGTGTGTGGGTAGGTGGTCACATGCTTTCATTTCATTCATCAAATCGTTAATAGCACATGGCATGTGTCAGAGTACCGGGCAGGGAACAAAGTGCTTGGGTTGAAACAGTTGATCCCCAAGCTGTAAAAACTGTAAAGTCAAGATGTAAGTAATGCATGACTCTTTTATATAGAGAACAAAAAAATCAGAGGAATAATTAGAATTATGCCAGCAAATAAGATCAAAATGTTGTGTGAGATAAAATGTAAATGTAATTATGAAACTCTGTGTTTGGTACAGTTAAGGTATAAATTTCATGCTTTGTCCTTTGGGGTAGAGAAATGATGCTTAGCATTTTCAGTGAAAATATCCTACTTTAAAAACCCTGCTGCTGGTTTTAAGGTTCTTTTTTTTCATATTGTGTTGTTATTCTTGTAATTCTAAGCTTTTGGGATTTTTACAGTTTACAAACTGCATCACAGTGTTTTTAAACTTTATTTTTTAAAATTAGTGTGCGGTTGTTAAACATCAGTAACTATGAACTCAAATTGAGTGAACAGTTCTTTTCTTGGAAAAGCTCTGGGACTGTATATTATGAAATTTGTGCAGTTGCTGTATTTCTGAGATGGTTTTATCTCCACCATGTCAAGTGAATCTCATCAGCTGCTATTGACATAATGCTTCTGAAAAGTCAAATACTTCCATACAGCTCTAAATGGATTTCCTTAAGAGGGTTCTTGTTTTAAATAAGATTTTATKTAATGAAGGGAGAAATTCAGCTTCAGCTTCTTTCTTTTATTTATTATAAAAGATGGACCTTTATATCTGAAAAAGTTACCTACATTATATGTGCATGTAAGATACATAGGAAAAAAAAGTATCTCAAATTTTGTTKTAAAATGGAGTTATTTATTCCATGATAAAATGATGTTACAGATGAGACAGAAACCAAAATAATATGGAGTTTGCCATTTATTTGGAAATTCTAGATTTAAATCTTAGTCTATTTTCAGCCCTGGGATAGTGCTTGTTTTGGGGGTTGTTTGGGATTTCTTTCTTTCTAAGGGGTTTCTCTGTGTTCCACTCAAACGTGTTTAGTTTATTTTAGATATCTTAACATTTTAGTCATTGGCAGGAATATTGTTATCTTGTGCTGAAATAAAAAGACATTCTATATGATGCATGTTTTTGTAAATTTTGTTAACTTTWAAAAAGCCTTTCCTACAGTATCTACAGTAATAAGAGATTTATACCCGATATCTTGAAAATGCTCACTTGGTTATCCTCATAAAGTAAATGACACATTGAAAAGTTACAAGGGTTATCAAAGTATCAATAATTAGCTTAATGAAGTATCAGCCATTGAATTAGCTGTGAATTTATAGGACTAATGTAACCACTTACTGTGCCAGACRCACATATGTATGTTCTGCCTGTATGTTCTCCCCAGCATAATTTAGTAAAGCACATCTAATCTTATGTATATGCGATATGTCTGCCACTCACATTGAAATATTTACAAAGAGCCCAACATTTCCTTTTTGTTCTTATCTTTAGTTTTTAGCAAATTTGTTGGCTGGCCCTGAGACACTTATGTCACTAGATGCATGTATGAGATCCCACTTTCTAACTGAGTAGTAAAACCTTTTATAAAATATGCGAAGACAAGTGGCACTTCTCTAAAATAAGATGATCTAAATAACTCTTTTAACTCAACCTATGTCTTAATTTGATCTCTTGTAGTGTAGCAAGGTAAAGATATATACAATGCAACTAAGACAAATACAAGGAAAGAAACTTTGCTAGGCACCTGCGTGAAACAGGAAAGACATACTCAGTGCTCTTCATAGCTGCTTTTAGAAGTGATTTTTTTCCGAACACTGAGAGGGTTTACAGAAGTCCCTTTTCTTGTTGCCATGGCACCTAAGGCATTAGGGGTGAAGATATCCTATTACCCCTAAAAGGAGCTCACACAAAGACTTCTTTCTCAGAAGAGTGAAAAGCAATGGGTTGTCATGAAATCTGCTGTATTTGGAATCTACATTTGGAAGTAAATCTAGTCTCAATTCAGTACATTGCTGGGTTYAGTAGTCTCTTGAGTATTACTTCCTAATTGACATTTCTACAGTGACCAAACTCTCATACACAATATATTTACATCAACAAGCATTTTCAAGTCTTTCTATGACATATAGTAATACAGTCTTTCATGATACTTTTAATCAGATTCAGGATGAAAGCCCTTCAAATTTAAATGTACTTAATTTATAAACTAAACATTCACATGAGCACATGCTGATTTGTATCACAAAAGTTGTATTCAGTTTCATCTGCTGTTAAAAAAACCAACAAACCAACAGGGTTTCCAAAAGTGTTGCCCTTCTCCATCCGAGTAAATAATTTAAAATCCTTCCTCTAGGGTTATCTCAAACATGTTATGCACTTTTCCTGATCAGAGAACTATTTGTGCCTTTCTACCCTTTCATCTTCTTTAAAGAGTTATTTTCCAGGTAAAGGAAAAGCAGAGCTTGGGAGATGTAGTTAGCTTAACATCATGATGCTGCCATTCCTAATTTAAGACCGAGTCCTGTATGAACAACATTATCATAACTTTCACCATCCTTCTCTCTGTGCTGTGCAGGTCGATGGTCTTCCCCTGGATTTCTTTATCAGAGTGCCTGGAAGTTGGTTGGCTCTCAGAATAAAGCAGCATACCCTCTTCTGCAATAAGAACCCTCTTTTTCACAACAAAATACACCACCAAGTCTACCTGCAAAATCAGATTCATATTCATAAGCAGGTGGACTAGTAAATCTTATTTCCCTGTGTCAACAATTCACTCTTCTATCTTTTCAATTAGAATGATTTTGTGTAGCTCAGCTATGCCCTTCAAGTTGTTTTGCATACTATTCCACCTGACACCAGAGTTTTGAAGAGACTAGCTAGGGTTTCCCTTTGAGTCATCACCCCATTTCTAAATGTGTCCCCCAGATGGATCTGTCCCTTGACTAGAAAGCAGTTTGTGCCTACAGCCTCTGACTTGCTACTATCTGGTGAAAAGAGCTCTATGGTTGAAAAGTGTGCAGAAGATCCAGGCCCTTAAGGCTGACTCCCTTTACACTGTTTAAAGTACACATATTATAATTACCCCAGGTGGTGTCAAATTTTCTCCATCTCAGAAGACTAAACTTTTTCTTTCTTTTYTTTTTCTTCAAAGGGGTGTTTTTTCTATAGAAGCAAATCCCCTTCCTGTCTAGTGAATTTTCAGTTTACCTTGACATGATGTTGCTTTTCAAGAAGATCCTGTCCTTCCACCTCTATATATCAAGTGTGGGAACACTCGGACTGCCAATCTCCTGATGGGGAGTTTTTCATTCTTGAATTGTTTACGAGAAGGTAGTGGGGTCATCCATAAAAACATCTCATTTCCTCTCAGAGCTTCCTCGAAACACTCAAATAGCAATGGTAGTTTACCTGACAATTGTCCTAGTAGCTGATAACTGCAGATGAGACACTCTACTCTTTTTACAAGAGAACTGCTTCCCATCTTTCCAGACATGGTAACTGCATTTGGGAGAACTATCACACAATTTTAACTGAACTGGTGACTCACGGGAGTACATATCCTACAGTTAGCCTTTTCTGCAGTTTCTCACAGTATAAAGGACATAGACAGTAATTTGAATGAAAAAAAGACTGTCTAACTGAATATAGCTGTTATTTGAGATACGTTGTCTCAATGTACATTTACAGTGTTCTTTTTTACCCCTCTCCTCAAAATTCACTGTAACTGAGAGGAATGTGACATTCAAGGGAACTCTGCTACTTTTCTATTTTGCACGATGCACAGAATTTAATAATGAGCATATGACTATAGATGTGTCAAGAGAAGAATATCTTTTTAGCAGTACTGACACATGGCTACCTGGAAGATAAATATTCATAATATCTTGAAAAGAAATGTCACTAGCCCGTATCTTTTAATTTGAGAATATTGATGTAAATATTTGGGTTTTAACTGTTCTGAAATAACTTATGACTTGTGAGGATGTTAACATTATCATCTGGTATGCTACTGCAATTAGTGTGTGACAATGTGTGATGGTTTAAGTTTCCACATCTACTTCTTGATAATTTGCTTCTCATTTAAAATTACTGGGTTTGTATTGTGTGTGTAGGTGAAAAACAGGCTACTGGAGTACAGACAAGTTTCTCCTGATTATCTTTAGTCTAGTTGAGATTTGCAAACAGAAAACAGCTTTCATCCCCTTCATTTGTTTATATTTTATCCAGTGTTATTATTTATTTTGTTGTTATTATTGCTTTATTTATTATTCCAGTGTTTTCCAGAAAATCATTCAAAAACATGTATTTTGTTAGTAATTATGGTTGTGATGGATTGCTGACACTACTTCTACACATATAATTTATTCCTGTTATGCCATTTGCTTTCCATAATTGCAAATGTTGTATATACCTTTAAAAATATTTCTTTTTACTTATCTCATAACTGTGAAGACAAAATTATCTCAGYGTGGATGAATATTCTTACCATTTTTTTCCTTCCAGCAAAAACTCTTTTTTCCTCTACCTATAATTACACAGTTCTATTATAGTTTAATTTACATTTCACAGCTGACTACTTTTTCCTGAGGACAAACCACATTTTTTAGTGAGCAGTCCCCCTAGAGTACAGATCCAAGAATAAAGTTTCAAGGCAGTCACGCACCTCTGCATATCCACAAAGCTGTGTGAATGTCGGAAGCTTGGTGAATAGTGGCATCCAGAAATGAGGTGGAACAACTTCTTATTGAAGTCTGTTGAAGTCCCTGATTCTGAGGCTATTGTCCACCTGGAGACAGTCAAAATCGGATTTCCGATATTATCATATTGTCATGACTAACCTTTTAAACAGGATCCACATTCCCTATTTCCAGGAAATCTGTTACTAAAGCAGATTTTCTAAATCTCATCTAACAAACCAAGACTATGCTTTTAATCATACTTTTCTTACTTTAGAGTTTTCTTTAAGTCAAACTATTCAGGAGCTTTCTAAYACTCTGTCTTGGAGTTTTATTACTATTAGAAAATGAATTGAAAGATTCATAGGTTAAGGGAGGCATTCCTGAAAAACCAAACAAATCAGTGAACCAGAAGACCCTGAAAGCAAAATCAAAAAAGAAGGTAAAAATGAACCTCTAGTTCATTAGAGGTCATAGGAAATAGCAAAAAGCTTCCATTTGCAGGGGTAGGAGAGACTTTTCTGTCCTTGAGGAAGGATATATAGAGGTTGTTTCAACTTACACACAATTCTTTTGAGTCTGAGGGGGAAGGAAGGAAGGAAGGAAGGAAGGAAGGAAGGAAGGAAGGAAGGAAGGAAGGAAGGAAGGAAGGAAGGAAGGAAGGAAGGAAGGAAGAGAAAGAAAAGAAAGAAAGAAAGAAAGAAAGAAAGAAAGAAAGAAAAGAAAGAAAG